>BLQM01000268.1:15327-30698 GCA_012489335.1 Triparma laevis f. inornata
CCCCCCCCTCCCCTTATCCTTCTTCTTCCCTCGTCTTCTGTCTCATCGATCTCCTAATACTCCGTCTTTGCCCCGGGCTTATGACTTGGTTTTCGAGCGGCGGCGGCAGCAGAGCTTGACTCTGCTGCTTCTTCAGCTCCGCGATCTCTTGTTTCAAAATGAGAATTTCCTCGTCGCACTCATTTTCTCCTTTTCGGCAAATTCGCGTAAGGCTTGGACGGCCAACGGAACTTGCTTTGCTGCTTCTTCAGTTCTGTGACCTCTTGTTTTAGAGCGAGAATTTCTTCATCGCGATCTTTCTTCTCTTTCTCGGCTGACTCTCGCAAGGCTCGGACAGCGGTGTCACCTTCTACCTTTTCTCGCACTTCGCCGATAAAGGCGGGGTTCGCGAGGACTTCTTCTGGGGTTTCAGCTCTCACGATTCCGTAGAAAATGTGCAGCTCCTTCTTCACTGTTAGGATGTCGCGGAAGAGGAGCTGGATTTCTATGATCCAAGGGTCGCTGTCGGGGTCGAAGGAAGGGAGCGCGGCGTTGATATGCAGATCGGGTGGCTCAGTGTATGTCGTTTGCTGGAACTTATTGTTCACCGCTGTGCATTTAAAGACCTTTTGGATCACGCGATACATCAACCCAAGGGCTAACGGGTCCTCGAACTCCAGGCTTACCCTGTTGAGGTCTTTCAGCGTCTAGCCCTCCTCCATTTTGACTATGGAACGAGCAGCTGTTTTATAAGAGCCAAACTTTGCTCTTACTACCGATTTGCTCCCGTCCTCGAGAAAGAACGTTTGCGGACGAAACTCTGGGTCCCCCTTTGTGAACTCTGTCGTTTCTTCTTCGTCGAACTCGAATTTAGAGCAGACCTTCTCGATGCTGGTGGCGGTGTTGAACACGTCGACTGAGTCGTTAACCAGTGTTTGGAAAAGCTCCTCCTTCCACGCAGCCTTCAGGAGAAGGGCGTCTACTTGTCGCTCGATTGACTGAGACTGGTACTTTTTAGGGGTTACTTGGTCAATGTCGGACTTAAAATTAATTATGTCGGCAACGTGGGCATATCGGTTGGGGTCTGTGGTAGCGTACTTATTCATCGCGGTCTTAATGGAGCGCGCCAGCCGTATTGTCTGTTCGGCGGCGTATGTTTTAAGCAACGAAAAGTGTTTCGTGGCGGTGGGTAACGAATCTTCGGTGGCTTCAAAGAGTGCTTGTTGCAGCTTTTGCGTTTTCTTCCGAGCTTTCTTGTCGACTATGTCCGCGATGGCTTTCTCGTTGTCTGCGCGAGTGGTGCGAAACTCGTCGATTGTAGCCTGTAGGGCAGCATCGGTTTGACAGCTCCTCAGTGCTTGAACCGAAGGAGTGTGTTCGAGGAGATCGATCACGAGCTGGGAGCAGGGTGCTGCTTTTGCGAGCATCAGCGGGGTTCGCCCGATTCCATTTTTATGCAGGATGGCATTAGGATAAAGTTCAATCAATAGCTTCACAATGAGTGCTGAAGCGTTGGGATTCTTGCAGAGGAAGTGAAGAGGGAAATTCTTGGTTTCGGCGTCTTCGTTCTTCAATCCCTCTGGGTATTCCTTTGTTGACTGTAGACCTCCTAAAAGGAATAAATATACGGGCGTATTAGTTATGCGTTAGTAGAAGATAGAATTATGCTAGTTGACGTTGGTTTCAGTTTGAGGAATTCGTTTTCTCTCATCGGCGTCGTGTTGTGTGTTGTTCTCACCTCGTGCAGTTTTATGCAATCATTCAATATACCTTGGCCAACTTCTTCAATGGAATCTGCCCATATAAACGTAGATATTTTAGGGCACTGTTGGATTTTTCCTGTCCGATTGTTTTGACTCCTTCCTTCAAAATCACCGTCTACAAGTTTTTGCAATTGAAAATAGCAGCATCAACGATTTTCTCAACCTTGCCTTCAATCTCCGTCAATTGTGTACACGTACTTAACACGTTTAATCTAATTTCCTTTACAGAGTCCGGGAACTTTATCTTTACCAAGCCCGTTTTCCTAAAAGCCTTTAACCCGATCTTCGTAACCTTACTATCACCCCAATCAATTTCAGTCAAATCGGGACATTCATTAAACGCATGCTTACCAATTTCATCAACGTCCCTATGAATAACAACCTTTGTAATATTCTTCCTCTCCTTATATTTCTGCCCATCCCCTTTCTTATATGTTACCTCGACCATAACGTCTTCGTCTCAATACTCCAATCTAGACTTCCTCTATCCATTACACCCAAAATCCCAGCACACTACTCCACACTCACACCCCACCAAATCCCGTAGAAAACTTCAAATAACGTTCAAACGGCTCACAAGCTCTAATTTGCAACTGATCTCATGAGAGATCTCCCAAATTTCTCCAACTGTCCTACCCATGAGAAGTCATAGACTTTGTCAATGTTACTCCGCGGTCAATTCGCGAGGACGCTAGTACAGTTGCACCACGCGATGTTACGAATGATACTTGGGAGGATGATTCGGTAGTAGGTGGAGCGGGGGGGACAGGGTATTTGCAAGGAAGCATGGGAATCGTTGGATAGAGGGAGTGGAACGGGATAAGCAAGGGAATATTATGAGAAAGTGTGGGATAGCGTGGTGTCAGTATGAGACTGGTCGCCCGACAGCTATGAAGTATCATAAGGCTGCGAAGCGTGGGATCAATGTGGTCTGGTTCTCTTGCGATCAAGATAATTGCGAATTCAAGCCAAGCACGCAAGCAGCGTCAAGATACATCAACAAGGTGTTCACAATATTGGCGTCGTTTGACATCAGTGCGATTTCTGCGACTACAGAGCAAAGCTAGCACGCAACCTCAAACAACACAAACAACGAAAAACACTAAACCCACCAAATCTCGATCATGTCCAGTTATGGAACCCAAACCTTGATCAAAATGAAGTATTTAAGTTAAAACCATTTCGCTCCCTTGGTCCACGAGTCCTACCCATGTCGTCTTTTCCCTACCAATTAAAAAACGTCCTATTGCTAAACAATTTTCACAACAAAGAAAGAGTACGTTTATTTTATTTCCTCGGTATTATGTCAAAGACAATGGGCTGATGACTGCACTTGTACGTCAAGCTAACTGAGGCGGCATTAATGAACGTAGTGGTGTCGTTGGTCTCGCTGCAAACTTCAACCCCGTAGTCCTCGTGGATGTGCCCGAACACGCAGAACTTTGGCTTCACCCTATCCACCGCCTTCCTCAATTCCTCGCACCCCACGCTCATTCCGAAGAACGTCTGATCCAACATTCCGTGTGGCGGGCCGTGAGCCATGACAATGTCCGTGCCCTCCTCTATTTTATCCCACACCTTCTTACTCTCCTCTCCCCTCTCCTTCCCAAACGCCATCTTAGCAATCTTCGGAATGTGAGGAGTGTGCGGCGACCCGAATATCTTCACGCCGAACACTTCGACCGTCTCCGTTTCCAATACGTGAGTGGCATTAGAGAGGAAACCTTTGCCCTTTCCTTTGCTTTCCTCGTCAATTTTCGTTCCGGGGTAGTTCTTGTCGAGAGAAAGATCATGATTTCCGCCAATAACAATAATCTCTGCGTGAGCGACGAGAAACGAGCCGTGTTAAAGCTAGGTTTGAGGTTGATATATACGGGTACGGGCTCACCACCTCTCTCTCTCACCTTTGAACTGACTTTTGATCTCTCCCAACCAAGTGTTGAAATCTTTGATTTCCTCCTCCGTTCCGTCCTTTGTGAAGTCCCCAGCGTGGAGCAGGACGTCTCCGCTTGGTAAACCTCCTGGCAGGTTTGCTAGTGATCGGTGCGTATTATGAGTATCCGAGATGCATACGAACCTGACAGCGTCATCCTCAAGAGTGAGCATCGGAAGTGGAGTAGAAAACCATCCAAATATCCCATGCAGCGTTGAGGCCAGTCTTTCGAGCATGCTATGCTTGGGGGCTGTCGGATTCACGGAAGAGGCAGCAGTGTCTAAAAATCAACCCTAGATGGCGTTTCGGGGCGGAGGTAAAACTGCGCAGACAATAATTTTTTCTACTTCGCTCCAATATATCATTCGTTTCTCGAAAATCTGACGTTTTCAAGGCAGTCAAGCAAAATTCCTTTACCAGCCCCCTCCCCGAAATCAAGCTCTCCCTGTTAGATTGTTTGCTTGTACCCATTTCAACATTACTACGCCACGCAAACCCGATTCCAAAGTAACACCAGCTACCCCCTTAATCTTCAGAGCGCCCTCCAACCCAGAAATTAGTTCCCCAGCCCTTTCTACACGAACAACGTCCTCCAGCGAAACACACTCCCACCGACAAGTCTGATTGTTTAAGTAAGGTTCTAATTCAGGAAACACTCAATGCTGTTTTTCGAAGATCTACGAGTATAGCGTAAGGTTTCTTTTTAGCTTGAACCGATTTTAAAGCTATCAGATTGCCTAGAATAAGTTATAAAGATCTACAATGTTCGACAAACCCTACATGGTTAACCCCTCACTTGCCATAGAGGATGACGACTTGTATCGTATTCTAATGGAGAATACTACCACTACGACGACGACAGAGATGAACAGCAAGCCGAGGGGGAAGAATAGCTACGAGACGCGGTTGGAGATTCCAAGGGTAACCCCAACTATTGAGCTGGAGGAGCACGAGCAGGAGGTGGAGAAAGTACCTGCGAGGAAGAAGAGGACGTCCCAAGGCTCGGGGCCGAAAAGGATAGAGGGAATGGAGCGGGATAAGCGGGGGAATATTATGAAGATGTGTGGGGTAGACGGGTGTGAATATAAGACTGGTCATGTGCAAACATTGAAGAATCATAAGGCTGCGAAGCATGGGATCAATGTGGTATGGTTTTCATGCGGTGAAGATAATTGCGAATACAAGGCAAAGCAAGCAATCAGCATCAAAAAGCACAAACATAATGTTCACGACATAGACGTTGTTTGGCATCACTGCGATTTATGCGAATTAAAAGCGAAGTAAGCAAGCAACCTCAAACAACACAAATAAATCAATTCACGAATAAAATAAACAGGATCTAATTAAATTTGAACATTTGCTTTCCTGATTCGCAATTTCCTCGCCATGCTTTCGTCGCCCTCCTCCTCCTCCTCCTTCTCCCACTCCTCCAAAACCCTCTTGACCCCCCTCCCCCCCTCTCCCCCTCCTACCGCCTGTACTACGCTCTCCCAAATCTGCGACGAGCGTAACGAGGAGCAGAGGAGCGAAGCGACGACGAGTTAGAATTGGGTGGGGGTGAAGGCGGCTTGTGCGTTTAGACTAAAGCTACTAGCACAGATGAATTACAAGCGCAAATATTGAGTTCGTAGCAGCTTCTCACCTCCCTCCTCTTTTTCATGTCTCCCTCAGCCTTCAAGCACTCCATCAAAAAATTGAGCACGAAAGCGCCCCCTCCGATCGTGTTCTTCACGTAATTGAACACGTCGTAGACGCTTTGATTTTCTCCCATGGCGTACCTAAGCCAGACGATAAGGCTAGGTTCGACGGCTGCAACGGGGGGAGGGGGGAGCGGCGAGCGAAGCGAGCCATGTTAGAAAAGTGCAGCGACGAAAGCGCTTGAGCATTTAGACTAAACCTAAGTCGCTTCGCATTTTTACTCCCTTAAAGTATCGCATTCGCAACTCGTCGCTTCGCTCCTCGCGACTTCTCACCTGAAAGTTCCACGCTCTTGATAACGTTCTTAGCCAGTTCAACGTTTTCGGCGCTTCCCTCGGTCAAGATCATGTCCACCGTGTGGCTCGCTAGCAGCGCTTTATTCTCGAACTCGTTTAGCTCCCATTCGATTGATTGTAGCCCGTTTGTGAGGGTTTTTATGCCGGAGGATCTGAGAGAGGCGAGCCGAGAAGCGAAGCGACGAGTTAGTATTAAATGCTTTTGGTATCATGACGAGCGACGAGTAAAGTGAGCCAATTAACGCATTGAACGAAATCAAGTACAAATCCTCGCCGCTTTGTTCCTCCTCGCTGCTACTCGCTAGTATAAAATGTTCTAGCATTTTTGTGACTCGCACAAATAGCATATTCCCAAATAGCATATTACCAGCTAGTCGCTTCGCTCCTCACTGGGCTTCGTCCTCGCTCCCTCTTCTCACCTCTTTCCTAGCTTGGCGTATATTCCAGCCAACAGAATGTAAACGTTGACAAGGTCTTTACTCGATTTAAGTTTCTCGTCCCCTGCCAAACTCTCCTCGATCAGCTTGATCGCTGCCAGACCGTTGTCCTGCGCGAGTTTGAACTCTGCTAGTATTTTCACGAGTTTATACGAAGAGTTGGAAACTTTTTCAGCCTTCTTGATGAAAGACTCGTATGTTGCGCCAACGTCCTCATCCTCCTCAGCCAACTTGGCCAAGAAATCCAATGATAGTTCAAACATCTCGCTGCTCTCCTTCAGGACTGTTACTCCCTTCTCTAGAACCTTCAAGGCTTCTTGGGGGCTTAACTTCAGAGACCACGCGGCTCGACCGATCCAACCCTCGGGGAGTTCTCCGTAGTCTTTTTCGATGCTCTCCATGATGACCTTCTCTATTTTCTCTGTCTGCGGGAACTGCTCAGAGCGAAGCGACGAGTTAGTAAACTCAGAGTATAATAATAACACTCACCCACGATCTCTTCTCTTCTCCTTCTCACCTCCTCCGCAGCCTCCAAAAACTTCAACCTAAACTCCACCCCCTCCACCTCCCCCACCCCCTGCTTATAAATCAAAATTGGCACATCCCCTCCAAACGTTCCATCCTCCTCCATCCTCCTCCCCTTAATACCATCCAACTGTAAAACCTCCCTCCTCCCCCTCAATTTCTGAATATAATGTAACTCTAACTTGAAATATTCTACGTAGATTAAAGGGGATTTGGGGTTTACGCGGATGCAGCGTTGGAGGAGGGTGCGGGAGTTTTGGATGGAGGAGTTTTGGAAGTACTCCCAGGAGGCGGCTTCAAGCCAGAGGGAGACGTTGGTGGGGTGCATTTGGAGGGATTCGGCAAAGATTGTTGAGAGCTGAGAGCGAAGTGGGTGAAGGGGTGGAGGGGTGGAGGGGGGATGAGTTAGTGCACTGAATTTTATTAAGGAATTTTATTAAGTTTAGAATGTGAATGTTCGAAAGCAGTCTCACCTTTTTGTTGGAAGAATTCTTCTTACAAAAATCAATATACTGCAACCAAAACTGCACATCCCCCTTAAACTTCCTCAAACCCCGTCTAAAAATCAAATGAATGTGCTGCTCGATGTGGTGGTCGGAGGGGGAGGAGGAGGTTTTTTTTAGGGAGGAGACTCGGAGGGTGTAGAGTTTTAGGAGGTTCATTTCGAAGGTGAGGTAGATCAGGAAGTCGGATTTGCGGACTGCTTGTCTGCGGAGAAGGTATTCGTACTGGGGGCAACAGCGAGCGTATTTGTTAGAGGTAGAATGGAGGGAGAATGGAGGATCGATTTATTATTCTTTCTTCTCACCTCCCTCCTCTTGTCAACCAATCCTTTGACTTCACGGTCGTTGAAGATTCCCTTGTCGACGAAATCGCGCAGGGCGGGGACCATCTGGTCCATCACCTGCTGGACGGCGTCGGCCATGGTTTACGAGGAGGGTGTGGGAGGGGGGAGGAGTGGTGAGGACTTTTGCACGGCAATGGCTCGAAGAAGAATGAGGGAGGGGGAAGATTATGTGGGTCGGGGGTATGAAATTCGATTTGATTCGGGTACTCTGATATGGTGTGAGAATGAGGTTTGGTTTGATGACGCCTGAACGTTTCGTTTTGGTGATCGAATCTAGTGGGAAGGACTCTGAGAAAAAAATTGGTCTTCCATCGTTTTCGTCTTGATCTCACTCAATACGTCCCGCTGCTCATCACTGACCACCCCTCCTTCAAAATATCCTCAATAAGGTCCAATTTCCATCCCCACGTCCCCAAATTCGGATCGGTTAAATCCCGTTTACATCTTTGAGTGTTTCAAAGTTTTTGGAGCTCCGAAGTATAACTAGCTTAACTTTCCTGAACCCTACGAAACGCAATGTTCGACGGTAGCTACAAGTCGAAGCGCGTGATATCGCTTTCGGGCCGTTCCAAGGGTGCTTCTTCAGACAAAGCTGATACTTTGCGTGTAGCTCGTGAGGCGCGGAAGGAGAGAGGTTAGTTTGTAGCAAGCAATGATGCGATCGTTATTGGCTGTAATTAAACTACAACGGACGCAGCACTCCTCGTTAAGTATCAACTAACAAATCGATGCCACAATCCATTCACACAGCTCTGAACGAACTCCGTCGCAAATCGTCAACCCTAATTCAATCTCTCTTCCGATCCTACTCCACCCGACTCTCCCTTCCTAATACTAATTCCTATACCTCCACCATCACTACTCCTTTCAATCTAAAACAACAATACATTCTGTCGTCTCTGTTCTCCCTCCCACTACCCCTCACCCCCCTCCTCCCGTCAACAATAGCCAGCCTCCCTTCAAAAAGTTACATTTACATTCTCTCCTCCTCTCCTCCCCCCTCCATTCTAAACCTTTACCTAACAACACCCCCTAAACTAACCTCAAACCAAACCTCCCAAATAACCTCCATCCTGCTCACCCCCTTAAAATCCTTAAATGACTCCTCTGCCTCCTCCCTCCTCTCCACTGTAACGAGGTACATTCCACCCACCGCAATTCTCGCAACACTAATCCTCGCAGTCCCAAACCTACCTTCCAAACCACTCCTATCCAGCACAGCATGTCAAATCCTCAACCTCCCTAACCTTCAATCCCTCCACCTCACATCAATCCCTGACGATTCAACTTCCTGTTTAACAATCCTCACAAATTTAACCTCAATCCATTCAACCTTAAACCCTGCCTCCACAATAAAACTAATCTCAAAATCCTTACAAACTCAATTCATAAAATTTAAATTCTTAGATTCAATTTGTCCTGTTACCTGTGAAATTACTGAAAGTAGTGAGGAAGAAGATAGTGAAGATGAGAGGAAAGAATGGAGGACGGAGGATTATCCTAGTATTACTCAGATTAGGGAGAGATTAATCGAGGAATGCACGTCTATGAAAGAAGGGGATATGGATGTAGATGGTGAACTATTTAAAGTTTTGTTGGGGGAGAAGGTTGGAAAAGTTTTATCCGTTAATTTTAGAATGGAGGAGGAGGTTAGAGAGGAGGTTTTAGAGGTTTTGAATATGGTCTTTGAGAATTATCATTTGACGAATGCGGTTAGACCGAGTAAGTTTTTGACTGGGTTGGTTTTTGAGTCAGGCTTTTTGGGGGATTTGTGGAAGTGCGTAGAGGAGGGAGGGGAGGAGGAGTATGGGACTTGGTTGTGTTGTTTTGATTTGTATTCGAAGAGTAAGTTTGATGAGGATTTGAAGGTGAGAAAAGGAGAGACAACGAGGAGCGCACAAAGCACATTCTATATATTAACTCGTTGCTTCGCTCGCCGCAGCCCTGGGAGGAAATCCTAAAACAGTGTATTGTTAGGAGTAAGAATATTTTGAGGGAGGAGTGTGAGAAAAAGGGCGGCGGTCGAAAGTGGATCGCGAACGTGGCGTTTTTGAGGAAGGTCAGGGAGAGGTGGGAGAGGCTACAATTCTGCCCGAACGAATTGTTCGTTTGGGAGTCTCAACCGCGGTTGAATAACACGGGGAAAAACGCGGGACTGGACTTGACCGCAGTCGCTGATGAAATGGATGAGGAGAATAAGAACGAGGACTTCACGGCCATGTTCCGTGATTTGAAGTTCGGTCGAATCCTCGAAACCGTGCCCTTCTGCATTAACTTTAACGTGCGGTACGATATATTCAGGAGTTTGATTACGGCAAATCAGAAGATTACGCATGATGAGTTGGAGTCTATTAGGGCTATGGCTGAGGGTTTTACTCCGCCAAGTTACGTGAGGATTCGTGTGGGTAGGGAGAGGTGAGGACGAAATGGGAGGAGCGAAGCGACGAGGATGTGGAGCGAGAGCGGCGCAATGATGTGCCGCTCTCTATCCTCGTATGTGAAGCGAGAGCGACGACAACGAGGAGCGAAGCGATGAAGATTTGTCGCTCTTGCTCCTCGCATCAAGAACATTATATTGTATACTAACTCCCCCCTCCCCTCCTCGCTCTGGCTTCGTCCTCGGCTCGCTTCGCTCGCCGCTTGCCACCCGTCGCAGACTTTTCTTGGATAGTTTGGAGCAGCTGAACAAGCTCGGAGGCCGAATGAAGAACAAGGTTCAGGTGTCGTTTGTCAATTCGGAGGGTCTGGATGAGGCTGGGATAGATGGTGGTGGTGTATTTAAGGAGTTCATGGGGGAGTTGGTTAGGAAGGGCTTCCTGGACGAAGAATACTTTAGAGAAACCGAAAACCACGACCTCATCCCCAACTCGCTGCCCAACGGCGGAGGCGAAGCCATGGAGGTGAGAAGCTGCGAGCTCGACTCCTCGACGATTTTCGTCTAACAGAACGCTGTACGGCTCGCCGCTCGCCGCTCACCCCCCCCCACACAGTTCCTTGGCCGAGTCCTTGGAAAGGCCGTCTACGAAAACATCCTTGTCGAACCCCGCTTCGGCTTGATCTTCCTCAAAAAAGTCCTGGGCCGCACCAACCAAGCCGACGACCTCCGCTTCCACGATGCCTCCTTCTTCTCGAATTTGATGAAGTTGAAAACGCCCGCGGTCGACCCCGCCTCCCTCTGCCTCGATTTCACCATAACCTCCAGCACGAACTTGACGGGCCAGCACACCGAAACAAGAGATCAGGAGCTCGTCAAGGGCGGCAGAAACATCGACGTCAACAAGGTGAGGGACTGCGAGGAGCGAAGCGACTAGCATTAAGAACACTCTAAACCAGCGAGGAGTGGAGCGACGAGATTTCGAAGGCGTCATAATTACAACGAGGAGGCTCTTCTAAAACGCCGCTCATATTGAAACTCCTCGTTCAATTCGTCGCTTCGCTCCTCGCATCAAGAGCACTCTAAACTAACACGTCGCTTCTCTCTACTACACCTCGTTAATGCTCCTCGCTACGCTCGTCGCAGGGGAACGTTTTGGGGTATATTTACCACGTCGCCCATCACATGTTGAACGTGGAGCTGTCGGTCGCAGTCAAGAGGTTCCTCAAGGGCTTTAGAGAGATTATTCCAGCGTCGTGGATCACGATGTTCTCGCCGAGAGAACTGCAGAAGATTATCGGAGGAGACGACGAAGGAGGCATCGACGTTGGAGACTTGAAAAAGACCATGGTCTACGCGGGAGGCTACCACGAGAGCCAGCCCATTATTGTTTGGTTCTGGGAGGTCGTGGAGGAGGTACGAACGAATGTTGAGAGGAGCGAAGCGACAAACTGGGAATACGTTAATTTCGTGAGCATTAAAAATATTTTTAACTAATTTGTCGCTTCGCTCCTCGCTATGCTCCTCGCACAGTTCTCGAAGGACGAGCAGGCCAAGTTCCTCATGTTTATTACGAGCAACAGTAGGACGCCGCTGAAAGGTTTCAGGGCGCTGACGCCCGTCCCTTGCATTCAACAAGTCTACGCCAACCACGCGCAGGGGGGGAAAGACGATGGAAGCGAGGTAGGAAGAAGTTTTGAGAGAGAACGCTGTCTATGTTCACTTCGCTCCTCGTAAATTAGAGAACGCTGTCTGTGTCTATCACTTAATTCTTCTAACCCATCAATGCTCGTCGCTACGCTCGTCGCAGCGCCTCCCGACCGCAGCAACGTGCATGAACTTACTGAAGCTGCCCAAGTATAAGGACAAGGAGACGCTGAAGGCGAAGCTCACATACGCGGTCATGTCAGGGGCTGGTTTCGAATTAAGCTAGGCAAAGAGAAGTTAGTTTTTAATTTGAAAATGACTTTTTCTCTTTTTGGTTTTTATTAGGGGAGTTGTTGGGGGCGGAGATGGGCGATTACCGCATTGTTGTCATGAGTGTCGATGCTGGAGGGGACTAGCTTGGAGCAGTTATAAAAGACTCGGAATCCAAACTTTTGAAGCGAGTCCGGGATCGTCATCGATTTTAGTTCTGAGCAATCGTCAAAGGCCCATAGACCTAATTTGTGAAGGTTTGTGTGGAGGAGATCGACATTGTCTAGACTAATGCAACGCGTGAAGGCCTCCGAACCAATTCTTGTTTAACGTCGTCGGGAAAGATATGGTAGTCAAACTACGGCAGTCGTAGAAGGCAGCGTTACCGATTCTCTCAACGCCCTCAGGGATATCAACAACGACGAGATTGACGGCGAAAACGCAGGCATTCACTAGCGCTCGAGGGAAAAGAGGCGCAGCTTGGGAAAGATCATCAAGACACAAAGAACAGCGCAGTGAATATTGCTGTGTGCTTTGCTCGAATTGGGGAGAAGGAGAAGTTGAGGAACATTTTGGAAGAATATTCACATATAATAGATGAGCAGCCAGCCATTAAGAATTACCATTGAGTAAAGTTATCCCTCTAGCTTTATTTATTTTATTATACAAAACATGACAAATCGCTTCATTTCATTTTATTTCTTCATTCTCCGAGTACCAACTGCCCGCACGCCGCGTTGGCATCTCTGCCTGCTGCACTACTCCACCGGACGCTGCTCTGTATTTCCTCCTTCTTCAGTAAATCATGGAACGAATTAATCCTCTCATCAGTCGGCGTCTCGTAACCGAAATTCGCCCCCGCTAGAGTCGGGTTGTAAGGGATCAGGTTCACGAAGGGTTTGAATTTAGCGCCGCGGTCTCTCGCGAAGTCGGCGAGACTCTCAGCGGCGCAGTCGCTGTCGTTCACGTCGTCGATCAAGAGGTATTCGAGCATCGCACCTCGTCCGGATTTCTTTGCGTGATAATCCAAAGCGGCGCCCAGCTCTTCGATGCTGGTTCCGCGGGCGGAAGGAACGGTCAGCTCTCGAAGCTCCTGAGTGGCGCCATGGAGCGATACGGCGAGGTTCACCGCAGGCGCGTCGTCGGCCAGTCGCTTTATTATGGACGGGACGGGAGCTACTGTTGACACAGTTATCCGAGAAGGCGAAACCTGAGTGAAGTGAGTGAGGGTGGCGAGCGTAGCGATAGTGTGAGGATTGGGCTGATGGAGACAACGGAACATGTCTCTTCTCTTACGTTGAACATACATTGATGCGTGAGGCTTCGCAGTGATTTTAAAACCTCGGAGTAGTTATCGAGAGGCTCGCCTTGACCCATGAAGACCACGTTTGTCAGGGAGGAGGCGGGGATGTTCTCTGACGCTAGCAGGAGCTGGGCGTGGAGAAATTGCTCCAAAATCGATGACGCAGGTAGGTTGGCCTTTAAACCAATCGTCCCCGTTGCGCAGAAGGAGCAGGCGCGGGCACAACCAACTTGCGAGGAGAGGCAGACGGTGTAGCGAATTTTGCCGTTCGAGTGGGTGTGCTTGATGAGCACTGTTTCAACGGAATGACCCGTCGTGAGCAGAACCAAGAGGCGGTAGCCGCCGGAGGATGATGGAATCACTTTTGTTATGGATGAGGTCAGGGCGGAGAAGGAATTCAGGAGAGTCATCGCAGCAGCTTTGGGGAACGACTTGTCGGTCAGCTCGTTGAGATCGGGAAGGGAGCTACGAGGCGCAGCAACCCCGCAACCAGCGGATCCGTTACGTAAGAAGACGTTGTATAGGTTCGAGACGTGGCTCTGCTGAAGGTTGTGGGTATGCGCAAATCCCTCAATTGCATCAAGATCAAGCAGCCCAGTAGGGGAATCGGGGGGAAGGGGAGGGAGAAGGGGCGGAGGAATCAAGGAGCCTCTCATCAATCTAAAGTGAGGAGTCGCGGAAGGGAGCGCAAGCGGACTCGCGACTGCTGCGAGAAGCAGGAGCAGGATGAAAAACATCATTGCTCGACTTCACTTTCAGAAAAACTTACAAAATGATGGTTGCGAGCTCCGGATAGCAATTAGTAATATTTGATGGAGGTAAAGTGACCGTACAGAGTAGCCACAGGATGTTGAAATCGACTAACAAGGTATGTAGAGTAGGTTTTAGATTTGCTAATGTAAGAATGCGCGGAGCCCAAGTTCGTAAACTAAATAACACCTTTTCTCCGCCACTAGAAGTCAGTTAAAGCTCAAAGCTGGTTTAAATGAAGCAGTATGTCAAGCAGAATATTCGTATGGGCTACGATCTATTCGAGAACGCGAGATATAACCGAAAATCAATTATAGTCAAATCACTGGAACAAACATCAAAACCTCGGGTTTTTGAGGTCCAGTCTTGGTTACATTTCGCATACTGAGGACCCTAAGTGACTAAATATTACATTTATAGACTCTTTAAAGGTCAGGAACACGATTTTAGTGTTTAAAACCATGTATCTCTGGGGTTATTTTGGTCAGTCTTGGCAATATTCGTCGATATAAGGCCCTTTAAAATGCTGAATATGCCATTTTTAGAGCTCATAAATCTCAGAAAGGAGAAATCTAACCCAAAAAATATGAAGTTAAAGCTTTTCTGAAGAAAGTTACTATGTGACTCGGGAGCTCAGGGGTCTCAAAAGGCCTCCTAAGATCAAGACCGAACCTGAAAATGACCAGATTATCTATTTCTGTTCCAGCGATTCGACTAAAATTGATTTTCATTATTTTGCGTTCTCGAGTTGATCGTAGCCCACACTAATATCCTCTACGACAACCTAGGTCATTTAAACCAGACCTGAGCTTCTACTGACTTCTACCGACGAAGAAAAGGTGTTAAATACAGTCTCCCGCATCGTTTCTCCTTGGCCAGCGAGCACAAACCGAATAAAGAGCAAATAAAGGATGTCTACCAAAGGGCGCAAGCGCAATCCCAAGTTAGACAGGGCTGTTGAGGCTGTGCTGAACGGCGTTGGCGTTCCTCTCCGCGAAGCCCTACTACAGGGCGGGTTTACGGAGGTTGAAAGCAGGTAAGGTTCTCTCCCCCGTTCGTCGCGCTTCATATCTCCCCTCTCACCCCCCCACCCCCACCACAGCACAAAGTCGGTGCGCGACCAGCTGTCCCGTCGCCTGCGAAACCTGCGGAAGGAGAAGGAGGCGAGGGCGTTGGCGCTCGGTCACACCACCCCTGAGCCCATCCACAAAACATCCTCCTCATCCTCCCCCCCCCACCGCCCTTCCTCCTCCTCCCCTTCCTGCGTCCCGCGCCCCTCCGTCAACTACCTGGTCCAGCACTCTGCAAAGTTCCTGGAGCAGCACCGCCCCGTCGCATCCCGCCTCGACTCTGCCGACCGGGAGGCGTTCATCAGTCAATTCCGGGACCTCCTTGAGCGTGAGAGCCACGCCTATTCCCTCGCGAATTCTTTTGGGCGCGGATCTTTCTCCTCTACGACGCAGTCTATGGTGCTCCTCCCTCAGCCCAACAACGCGACTCTCTCAACCCTCTCCACCCTCTCCGCCCTCTCCACCCTCAACCAACCCCA
>BLQM01000268.1:38067-52672 GCA_012489335.1 Triparma laevis f. inornata
AACTCGTCGCTTCGCTCCACACCTCGTTAATGCTCCTCGCTACGCTCGTTGCAGGATCATGGAGAAGCTCAAGGGGATCGATAAACTTCCCCCGGAGAAGGCCAACGCAGTCAAGTTGGAGAGCGAGACCACACTGAAGAAACTGAAGAGGAAGAAGATGATGATCCAGGCGCAGATCGGAATTAGCAAGGCCAAGATTGACAAGATGGTTAACCACCCGGGGCGGGCCGGCAAGGCGAAGAAGATCTTGTTCGACAAAAAACGCCCAAAGAGTGTTCCGATGAGTAATACTGGTGCGTGAGAGAAGCGAGCGCTATCGAACGAACGTACACAATCTAACAAACCAATCTTCATGCTCGCCACAGTCTCAGACAAATTCTTTGACCCCATTGGCAGCACCGGAAGCTACATCAAAGCGCCAGGACCAGGGTTCTACGACACCGCAGCGTACGGGACCACGTTCGGAAACGCCACCACTGGAGTGGCCTTCAGAAACCAAGGCTTCAGCTGGGGCAAACAGTATAGACCGACAGACGTCAACGCGCCAGACGAACTCAGCGTAGCCACGCTGAAACTCAACAAGCTTGGCTACAGCTACTTCTCAGATTTGAACCCCAACTCAGCGCAGGACTACACGCCCAACATGATGGTGCCCACAGTTAGGAGTGAGAAGACCAGGGGCAAGGGCATGAAGGTGGTTGTGGAGACGGCCAAGTTCAAGGTTAAAAAATAGAATAAGCAAGAGGAGTTGTATGATATTTTCCATGTAAAAAAAAGATAGGTTAACGCGTTTACGCATTTTTTGAAGCTTGAGGTATTAATTTTTTTAATTCAAAGGCAATTTGCAAATGTTGGGTGATTAATCATAAGATGAGGATAATCATCTAAAACCTTCCTTAACTTCTCCTTCTCCCCAGCTCGAGCATAGCACATAGCCAAATTCTGTGCACACTCCTTCGTATCTTGATGATCTTTCCCAAACTGCGCCTCATTTCCTCGAGCGCTCTCTGAAAAAGCGGCTCGGCTTTCCCATAGTCATTCGTCCCGTCGTCATAAACAATCGCGATATTCATGACGGTGCTGAGCGTACTCGGAAGATTCTTCCCCATCGTCCTCCCGTACTTCTTCAAAGCTCTCTCATAATACTCCTCCACGACTTCTCGTAATTCTTCAAACCCACATGATAAACTGCTCCCAAATTATTCAACGACTCCAAAATATCCTTGTTATCTTCCCCTAGCACCTTCATCCTCTCCGCCAAACACCTCTCATTAACTTGAATCGCCTCCTCCTACTCTCCACTGTTATACAGCGCATCACCAAGTTGGTCGAGCGTCTCAAAAGCCACAACATTCTCCTCTCCCAACGCCCTCTCCATCCTCTTCACCAAATCTCTTAACTTCTCAATTTTCTCGTCGCTACTCAGTGTAGAGTTCGCGATCAAACCATACGCCACGTCAAGCGCCTTCTCACTATCGCGACCTAGCTGCTCCTCATACCCCTTCTTCGCTCGCTCCAAGTATTGCAACGCATCATAAAAATCGAGTACCCTATTACACGCGTTGCCCAAAGCCATACATGCGTCCAAAATCTTGAGCTTCCTCAGATCCTTCTTCTTTTGATGCTTCTTCTTCTTTCCTCGGATTTTCTTCTCCTCCGGCATCGCCAACTCCAAAACCTCCAAATCCTCCTCCACGCCACTAACCAAAAGCGACTCGTCATTGAAGAAGTCACGACTACACAACTTCGCCAACGCTCTGAGCTTCACCAAGTCCTCCGACCTCGTAATCGACAGCACTTGCGTCTCCAAATGTCCCCTCACGTTATGATGGCAACCCATCCCCCCAACAATCTCCAGCACGTCATACACTTCCTTCCACCGAAGAAACGCCGCCTCATTCCCATTGAACTGCTTTCGGAAGTACTCGTTGAAGCCCTCCCCGCTTGCGAGCTGCCTTGAATTCTTATACAACGTCGGTCATAGCCCACACGCGCCAAGACTCTCACAATAAACGCCAACCTTGAAACTGTCGATGGGCTTCCTGCAGATCGGGCAAGGCTCGGATCGCGTCATGAGCTCGCGTGTGCAGACCCTGCAAATCACGGAGTGGCCGCAGGGGCGCATTTGGGCGTCGGGGACGTGCACTAGGCAGATAACACACAAATCCACGTATTCATCCTCCTCTTCGCCTTTGAGGGGAGCGGGAGAGGGAAGGAACTGGAGCGCTCATCTTCTTTTGAGGAGCAACGCAGAGTTTCTCGTGGAGAGGCCAGTGCTCCTTCTGGTGCTTCGCGGAGTAGTAATGGGTTTCGAGGCAACGGGAGCACTTGAGCGGGGCGGGATTAGTGCAGGTAGGATAACCACAGGACGGGGCGGGTTTGGCTGCGGCCACAGATTTGGATGGAGATTGGCTGGATTATATTTTTGGGGGCGTTTGGTGTGTATTGAGGCGGTTGAGGGGGTAGGAATATGCTACGATAGCACGTAGAAAGAGCAAGAGATGTTGGAGTAGCATGTAGGATGGTGAAATCGACGAAATGGAAATTTGAGAGAAGAAAATCTGAGAAAGTTTAGCAACCAATTTCTCAAAATCTACGTACCACGATGTCCAAGTCTGTAGCCACCGAGTCTACTGAGGGCTACGAGAGCCATGATATGGGTGGGAAGAGGGGAGAAGGAGACGAGGGGGACGGAAATGAGGAGGGGATTCTCGATCTCCCATATGTGGAGAGTTTGTCGATTTTGACGGTGGTTTCCACTGTCCCTGTGACGACTGATCAGTTCATGTTTACACCTGAGTTCAGGAGACACTTCGTTAACTACATACGGGGGGATATGTAATTGACGCTGAGGTTGGCGACGAACAGGTGGAAGTCCGCGGCGGATTCGTTAATCAGCAAGGGTGTGAGGAGTGGTACGATGCTTGTTGTTGGTGAAGTAGATGTACCGTTTAATCATGATTTTCTGTTGAGGTGGCATAAGTTTGTAACGTGGGCGATCTTCCTTCTAAATGTTATTCAAATGGGAAAGAAAGCCTGCAGATACGCTGTCAATCTTGTTGTCGTAGAAATCCCTGAGGGCGTTGAGAGGATCGGTGACTACGCCTTCGATGAGTGCATTAATTTGAATACCGTATCTTTTCCGACGACGTTAACATATATTGTTGGAGGCGCCTTCTTCTGTTGCTCCAGTCTAGAAAATGTCGATCTCCTCCACACAAACCTTCAACAATTAGGCGACAAAGCCTTCGTAGGTTGCTCAAAACTAAAATCGATGACGATCCCGGACTCAATTAAAACGCTTGGTCACAATGTCTTCATCGACTGCTCCAATCTGGTCCCAGCCAGCATTGACATAAGTCCCTGGGAAGACGAAGACGACGAACCACCAGTCGACATTACTTCTGAGGTTGTCGCCTACCTCCGCGACCAGCAGAGAATCGCCGCCGAGCTCACCTCCAAGCTCACCACCGACGTCACCGCGCCGCTCTAAAAGACCATCGACAAGCGCGACATAACCATCGCCTAGCGCGACGAAAAAGTCGCGGCGCTGGAAGCAATGGTCGCCGCTCTGAGTTTGAAAAAAGCGGAGTTAAAAACGAAGATCGCGAGCACGACTCCCCCTCCTCCTCCGGTTGACGATTTCTTGTCCACGAACGACTTCAGGAGGTACCTGAGTCAGCACATTTCCGTGCAGGATCTGTTGCGTACGTTTCGACTGGTTTGTAAGCAGTTGAGGGATGTTGCTGAGGAGATTATTGATCCGGGCGTTGAGAGCGGCGAGCTTCAAGTTCTTGATGGGAGAGACTTCAGTTATGTAGATGATGAAGTATTAGAGGAGAGGCATAAGCTCGTTACGCGGGCGATCTTCCTTCTAAATGCTACGAAGGTCGGAGAGTATGTTTGCAGATACACCAATCTCGTCATTGTGGAAATCCCCGAGGGCGTTGTGAGGATCCGTGCTCATGCCTTCGCATGCTGCAGTAGTTTGACTACTGTATCTTTCCCGAGGCCGTTAACATCGATTGGTCCATACGCCTTCTTCCAATGCTCCAGACTAGACAATGTCGATCTCCTCCACACAAACCTTCAAGAATTAGGTCATGCTGCCTTCGACGGTTGCTCAGAACTAAAATCGATGACGATCCTGAACTCGCTTCAAACGCTTGGCGGCTACGTCTTCGTCGGCTGCTCCAAGCTAGTCCCTCCAACATTATCGTTAATAATCCCTATATCGATGTTACCTCCGAAGTCGTCGCCCACCTCTGCTCCCAACAAATCTAAAAAAAGAAATTCGCCTTCAATTTTTCAAATAAGATTTAAGCCGGAGCTGCGATCGCAAACGTACTCGGAGCAGCTTGCCTACTAGTTTAACTCGGAGCTGCGATCGCAAGCTTACTCGGACCAGCTTGCCAATAAGGTTTAACTCGGCGCCGCGATCGCAAATTAACCCGTGCCCCACACCTAAAAATAGAAATACTTTTTTCCTAATAAAAATCTCCACAGAGGGTGGTCTATTGTATTATGTGCAGCTAAAAATCTTCTACTCCTGGCTGACGATGTGATCGTATGCCATCTTAATCACGACGATGTCCGCAATGGCCAGCACGTTGTGGAAGTCCTCGTGTAGCGAATTTCGCTGGAGCTGCGTTAGTGTCGGGTTAGACATTTGTTAAATGTTTATCGTGAAATATTGACGCTCACCTTATGCCAAAAGAACATGCCAACAATAGGCTCCTTCTCGTGGCTAGCCGTAACGGGACCAGCAAATACGAAGGCAGTAATATACGTACACATAGTACAAAACCACATCCTCGAAAAGTCCGTACTCTTTCCAATCTTATACGCAATATCCACGAACTGTAAAACGAGGCAGATGTTACGGGGTACTTCGCTGCGGTTTTTGGGTGTTTCTAGACCGATGTGCCCGGTGAATGTCCATTGAACGCAGGCGAGATTTAGGAACATGAATGCGAGAGTTATTCCGAAACCTAGGAGGCTGTCGAAGCTCATTGTGTTAGCTAACGTTAAGTGCACAAAACATATAATAAACGCACCACATCGTCAATATTAATGAGACGGGTCTCACCTCTCCTCAGACCATGCAGGAAAAAACGCTAACGAAGTAAAACCCACAGATAACACTATACACACGAGGTCAGTTTTTAGAGCTTCAGTCACCCACTTCTTTGACTGGAATGGGTAGAGGTGAAGCCAGGCGCTGGCGGCGTAGCTGAACGGATTTATGGTTAGAGAGAGTTGAGGTCGGCGTTGTTGTCGCTTTCGAGCTGGGATGACGTCGCTACTCGTCACGCGCTGCTGCTTGCTTCGCTCTTCCGCTCCCTCTCCTCCATTTCGTAAAAAATTAGGCGGCTATCTTTCTTTCAGTCGTAAGACATTACTAACACGATTCGCTTCCGCATAAGTCGCTACGCTTCGTATTAATTAATTAATTTTAATGTCTCACCTTATAAACTTCCCGAAAAGTAATAAAGTAAAACCCCACCAGTAATTCGTAAGCAATGTAGGAGTAGTACCGAAGTTCTTTCCAGTGTAGAGCGTAGAACATACTGTGAGGAAACCGAATACGATGGTGCCGATCCCGTGGACATAACCGCGAAAGTAGGGTTTAGGTTTACCGTCGAAGTAGGTTAGTTTGTTTTGGGCGGGTTTGTTGGTGGGTTTTGTGGAGGATTTAGGACGTGTGCGGGAGGGGGATTTTGTGCGAGAACGGCGTAGGGGAGTGCTGCTGCGGGTTTCGACCATTGTGGGAGGGGCGTTTGAAAGGCGTCAAGAGGGACAGAAATCGACCGATGCTATATTGAGTGGGAGGAAAGAGTGTGGATAGGAGGGAGTGTGAGAAGTGGGTTAGAGTTAGGTGAGATGGACATGGTGAGGGTGGAGCTGTGTTTTTCCGTGTTGCGTACCTGTGAACAGTGGAAATCACACAACCAATTCTAGTCAAACCACTTGGAACATAAATCTGGGTAAAAATAGTATAAACCGATTAAGAACGATGGCTCGAGGTGCTGAAGCAAAACTCAAGAAGCGTCAAATGAAAGCTGACAAGCGCGCAAACGGAGAAGACGTTAGCGGCAGCGACAGCTCCAAGGTGAGACTCTAAACGCGATCGGGTCTTCCGTCGGCTTACTTCGTCCGATCAGTTTCCTTACTAACCCACTTCGACGTAGACCGGCAGCGACTTCGACAGTTACTTCGGAGAAGATCCCATGGTAAAAGCTGCGTCTGCACCGGTCGTGTTGGATCCAGTGGCACAGTTAGAAGCGTTGCAGGCGCATCAGGCGAAGGTGAGAAGCTCGTCTCTCGAAGAGACGAGACTGGGAAATCGACAATTAAGGAGTAGTTCGTCGGCGCTAGCAGCTTTAGTCTGAACGCTCAAGCCCGCTTCTAAATCGCTTCGTAAATTTCTAACACGTTTTACCGTAAATCTTGGAGAAGGTTTCTAAGCCTAAGAGTTGCTGCGACTCCGGTTGTTCCGATGACGATCAGAAAGAAGATGAAATCGCCTCCAAAATAAAAAAAGGAAAGAAAGCTCGTCAAAACGCAAAACTGGTGGAGGTTGCGAAGGAGAAGGGTTTCTTCGGGGAGATTAAGCTTCTTCCGTTGGTGTTCCTTTTTTTGTTGACGGCGAGTACTGCTTTGCCTGCGTTTTTTTGGATTTTGGATAATGCATCTTCGGTTTTGGTGAAGACAAATTTAACCGGACAGCTTGGGTATAGGTGAGGGCGTCTCGTTACACGGAAGCCGAATCGTTGAGCATAGAGAACATGTAATAAACTAGCGAGGAGCAGAGCGATAATTAATAGCGTATGTGAAATAGACCTCAGAGCGAGAAATAGGATGAGGAGCGACGAGGTTGCTGAGGCGCGATACAACTCGCTACGCTCCTCGGCTCCTTGCATTAAGAACACGGATTACGGTTTGGGGAGGGGATAGAAATGCGAGCTAACCAATATATACACAGGATGGGAATAGGATCGACGCCCAGGAAACGCATCACCAGCTTCTACGAGAAGCACAGCCCCGAGAAGCTAGGGAGCGTCGACGCAACGCTGGGGAAATACTATGGAGACTATAAGACTTTGACGAGGAAGCTGGAGAGGAAGTACTCCGATTACGGGTACTTTGTGGGCTGGGAGGAGGTGAGCCGGGAATGGGAGGATTACGGGAGTAACAATGAGGCGGAGCGATGTAGCTTTAGTCTAATTGCTCAAGCACTTTCGTCACTACACAATTCTAACACGGCTCGCTTCGCTCCTCCGCTCCTCGCTACGCTCATTGCAGGACGAGGCAGCCTCGAAACTCGCGTGGGCTAAAATCGAGGAGTACCAAAAAGATCTCTCCAAAACATACCGAAAAAACGCCCCCAAACAACTCGTCCAAGCCAGCGATAACTTCTACTACAACATCGGAGGAATCACGAAGAAGGTCAAGGTCATTTGGAAGAAGCAAATCTGGCCGGTGTTGAAACCAATTGTGTGGGTTGCGGATGAGAAGGAGGCGAAGCGACAGAAAAAGGCGGATGCGAAGAAGTACGGGAAGAAGAAGAAGGGGAGTGCAGCGTTTAGGGATGAGGAGGATGAGGAGTAGGGTTGGAGTTTGGGGGTGGGGTGGGGGTAGGGGGGGGGGGGGGATGGGATTGAAATTAACGAATAAGTAGTTTTTATTCTTGAAAAACCTAAATCCTAAACCCTAAATCCTAAATTATCTTTACTCGTATGTGCTCGGAGCTTTTAGAGAACTCTCAGCGTGTTTGTGCGTTTACCCCATCCCCCACTCGAATATATCATTAGCGCGCTCGGAGCTTTTAGAAACTCTCAGCGCGTCACCCCCCTCCCCTTAACCCCCCAAAACCCTCTAACTCCCCCTCCTACTTTAAAGCGTCGTCAGCATTCCCTTTGTGACCACCACCATCGTCACCTCCCTTCTCCCACTCGGACCAGCACTACTTGCAGCGCTATTTCCCATCGCTTTAATCTCGTTCGCAGTCCTCAGTTTCCTCGCACCCTGGGGCTTCACACACGTGCACGGCATTCGCCAATTCTGTGAATTCCTTGAACTTCTTCAAACTCTCTAAACTCTTCTCCCCCTTCCCTAAAACCTCCTTCGCGATATCCTCCAGTTCCTCCTCCCCCAACCCGTACTCCGGAAGCACCTTGTTAACGATGTTCTGCTGTTAACGCGCCTCTTGATCCTTGAAATCTTTCAAAAACTTCGGAACGTTCTTGAGCAGCTGAGGGTTGCGGCGCTCATAAAGCATGAACAAGAGGAGAAAAATATCTACTTCCCTCCAGTTGACAGTCTTCTCCTTCTTTTCCCCGCCGCCCATTCCCAGATTAACGGCTCCAACTCCGACGCCCCCCCCCAACGCCTCCCCCGACGCCTCCCATTGGAGTAATTTCGACGAGAGCGCGGTTGCTTCCCGTCCGTCTCTTCCGACAAATCTCTTACTCCCTCGCTTCCTCCACCTAAATTAATTTTAAGCTGGAACCGCGATTGCAAGTTTACCCGGAACTCCACTTTAATTAAATCTAAGCCGGAACCGCGATCGCAAGCTTACTCGGAGGAGCCTGCCGTAACAGTTTCTGAACGGGACGATTACGTTTTAGTTACTGGCGATTATTTTTGAGTTACTGGCAGTTACATCTGGGTTACCGGCGGTTAAGGGTATCGCAAAATGGTTGAAAAACCACTAAGAAAATGTTAGGGTTAGGCCCCGCGCAGTGGCCCTAGCGTGAGTTAGATTAAACATTTATATTTACGTGAGGTTTACGTGAGGTTTAAAATATTAATGATATGTTTTCACGGCTTTAATAATATAACCGAATCTTGTGTTCAGATTAAAAAGAAGTCGTATAACTTTTATTTTATAAACATTCATATATACTATTAATCTCCACATCCTATAATCCTCCTCCCATAATTTCGCTAATATTTCTAAATCCGCTCTCCAAATTCCTTTTTAAAACACTCAGCCTAACCCCCAAAAACAATCTTCACCATCCTCCTCTTCCTTCCTCTTCCCAATTGGTGTTTCAATTAAAGATGGTACAGGCGTTAATCTCTTTTTCGCTGATACTGGAACTAATCTATTCCTCTTTTTAATCGGCGGTGTTTGGAGAATAAAAGAATCATCCACGTAATCAGATCTAAGCTCTCTAACAACCTCCCTCGTAACCTCCTTCTTATTTCCTCTGAATAATAATAATAATAATAATAATCCTAAAAATAGAGACGAAAGTATAGGAGGTGAAGGGGGAGGGAGGTTTAACGTGTGGAGAGTTGGGTGGGAGGGAGAGAGGGGGAAGGTTACTGGAAGGAGAGGAGGGACGGTGTTAGGATCGTGATGAAGATAATCAGTGTGGTTTGCATTCGTTTTCGATTGAATCGAGTTTGGGTTTTTTGTTATCGTCGTCAGAGTGAGATTTTCGCTTTTCTCGAATATTCGATATCATCATTTCGCGAATCCTTTCATCAACCGTCGCTTCAAATCATCGTTCCCTTTTCTCACTTCTCCCAAACCTCGTTCCGTAAAACGATGTCCCCCTCCGATCGTTTTTTTTCAACCTCCCCCCAACACGCTCCCTCTCACCTTTAACCTTCCCTCCCCCATTCTCCATAAAACCCTCAAACCCCATACCCCAAACACCGTACCCACTATAACACTCAACCTCCACTCCACCGTTGAATTGTAATGTATTATCATTTACGCATGAAAGTCGTGAATTTGTTTGTGAGATTATTTCGGTGTTTTCTATTATTAAAGACGTTTTTATTATACAAAGAATCGTCTCTCGTGGAAAAAATGCTATGAGAGATGGACAGGATAGACGGAGAATGTGTGACATATTGAAATGAAGGTGGGGAGAGGGTTTGAATGGGGAACGATTTTTGGAGTGAAATTTTTTTAACTTCTGGAAACTCGTCTGTCTTTTAGAATACCGTACGTGCAACGTTACACAGATGTAGACGTTTTTTGAAGTGACAATGATGAGAAAATCTATTCAAAATTCACCTGAGATGACGGGAAGATTGTTTTTATTTGAAAATAAAGAACGCGGGATCGAGGAGGGAGCGTGACGGTTTTCACTCGCCTAATGTTGCTCTTGTCGTACACGTAACAATCTCATGAAGCTTCCAACGCGGGTCTCGGTCACTGAAGATTTGAGAACGGGTGTCTTCGTCGTAAATTGAGCTTGACTGGTCAACCTCGTTGCAGACCTCGTGCGTCGGTCAGCCGTGGCGCGCGGCAGCGCGTTCGACCCCACGTGTAAAAGAGCCTCAGGCGTTACGTTATCAGTGCGCAGTATTTGATGGTTGAGGACTCAGACTGAGGAGTTATGCATTCAACTCTCTCCCCATCTAACACAACTACACCGAACAGATGCGTGTATTCTCCTACAATCTCCTCTCCTCCTCCCTCTCCTCCCCTTCCTACTTCACGACCCTATTACCCGAAAACCTACTTCCTACTAATAGATATAGTAAGATTATTGGGAGGTTAGAGGAGGAGGTTGGTTCGAGGAGTTTAATATGTTTACAGGAAGTTAGTAGAAATTGGGTTGGTGATTTACAGGTGCGACGGGGGGCTCCGAGCGAAGCTCGGACAACGAGCGTAGCAAGGATGGGAGAGGGGAGATGAGCGACGAAGAGGAGAGTAGGCGACGCGTTAGAATTATGGAGTGGCGTTGAAGGTGGTTCCGGGTTTTACGCGGATCGCAGCGGAGCGAACGTGTGCAGCCTGTATATTCATTATCATTTGCGAGGACGACGATCGTAGCGAGCGACGACGAAGAGGAGAGAGCGATCGCGTTAGAATTATGAAGTGCGGCGTTAAAGGTTGTTTTCGCGTTTGCGACGTTCAGTTCCTCCCCTCCGGCGTCCGGGTTTACGCGGATCGCGGCGTAGCGAAAGTGTGCAGCGCTTTAATTATTAATTATCATTTCGCTTATGTCCTTCGTTTTAATCCCCAGGTCTTCTTCTCTCAAAACGAATACGACCTAATAACCGGTCTCTACGGTCCCAAATTCAACGGATACATGGGCGTGTGCCTCGCATACCCGAGGGATAAGTATAGGTTGAAGAATGTTTGGAATGAGAATTTAGCGGATACGGAGAAATGGCCGAAGAGGGAGAAGGTGGAGAGGGGGGTTGTTGGGAAGGTTGCTGGTTGGCCGTTTCAGGTAGGAGGAGGGGGACGAAGAGGACGAAGAGGAGGAAAGGGTGTATCCTGCATTAACATTTCTTACCAAGTTCTAACTCCCTCTCGTAGACGCTCCTAAACATCTTCAACCTCCAAAAAAAACGCTCCAACAACGAAGACGCTTTTGACGCTTCAAAAAGACGTTCTAACATCCTCATAACAGGCAAGAAGCTGTGAGGAGCGAAGCGACGAGGCCGAGCGAAGCTCGGATGATTTGTAGGCGGACTGTACGAATATATGCGAACACATTCATCTAACTCGTTAAACGCCAATCCTTAAAATGTGACTCGCTACGCTCGTACGGTCGCAGCTCAACTTGAGGATATTAAGACGAAGGATATTTTTAATGTTGGAACGTATCATATGCCGTGTGCTTTTAGGACGCCGCAGGTTATGACTTTGCATAGTGAGTTGGCTGTTAGGTGAGTTTAGGGTTTGATGTTGTTGTAGATTCGTTTTACTAACACGATTGGGGAAAACGCAGGAGGTCGCAGAATTTAAGTGAAGGTGAGAAATTGATAACATTGAATAGACAGCTGAGCGTAGCGAAGCTGTATACCCTCAACGTTCTGGAGTCTCTCTCTTCCACTATTAACACAACAACTCGCACCACGTCTCGCTACGCTCGCCCAGGTAAACCCTTCCTCCTCGTAGGTGACTGGAACTTCACCCCCGATTCCAAAACCTACGAAATGGTCACCACCGGCGCCTTAGACAAACCCGACGACACCTACCCCAAGAGGGAAGGAGTTGATTGGGAGGTTAACATCGGGGAAGGGGTTGGGAGCGCTTATATGACCGCGTTTGGGAAGGAACCGGAGTACACTAATTGGGCGAGGATTAAGGAGGAACCAGAGGTGAGAATAATTCGTATGTATATATGAGGTTGAGGTTGAGACGTATCTCTAACGCTGCGTGTATTTGTAACAGTTCAAGGAAACTCTTGACTACATCTTTTACTCGAAGAACCAGTGGACGGTCAAATCGGCGGATGAGGTGGAGGACGCAGGAGGAGTCTGCCCCAACGAGAAGGAGGGGAGCGATCATCTGAGCATTGCGGCGGAGATGGTTATTAAGAAGTGAAGTGGGTAGTTTGCGCTTTAGCAAATGGTTTTTAAAAGGAATCGAGAACGTATTTAAACACTCAAAGGGTTAGGGTTTACTATTTAATCTATTAATTCACTTCGACGTTAAGCCACGGGTATTATTTCAACAGCCTTTTCAACCTTGCTCCTCCTCCCTCTCTCCCTCCCTCGTCCATTTCCCTCCCCGCACACGTAGGCCCTCTCCCTCCCCGCACACGTTGAGCGGCTTCATTATAATTGTAGGGAGCGGAGGTAGGCGATGGCCATGGGTGTTACATAGTCGTCCTTGTTGTTGAAAGGGTCGACGTTGTAAGTAGGAGGTACGGGCGGTGTTTTTGGGTCGAGGACGACGACGCTCAGCCTGTCAAGGACAAGGATGCCCGCCTATCGGCGGAATAGCCTGACTGGTGGACGAGCGTTCTTTCTTTTGTTGAAGATCAGAACGAATGCTGCATACTCGCAATCTTGACGACGCACGTTTTCAAATCATTGAGATATTGGACGTTGTTTTTTCGACACGTATAGGTGGTATTTGAGGGTGGGGTGTGGGTGCGGGGTGTGGGGTGCGGGGGACCGGGGGCAGGGCGGCGGATGGGGTGCTGCCGTTGTTGTAACTGTGAGGGTCGACAGGCATGGTCACATTTGGGTTTTTGGGAGAAATAAAGTGACCGGTAACGTCACGCCGTGGTACTACATTTTTGACGAGTGGGCTTGAATAATGCAGGAGGACGGGTTCGTAGGATATCACGTTCTCACGTCGACGGTTGGGGTGCTGGAAGGAAGTTTAGTATTGCGGATTGACGGGGTTGCGGACATTTGAGCTTTTGGGAATGATAAAGTGGGGGAGGACGTCACGCTAAGGTACTAGATTTTTGACGAGTGGGGGCAAGTAATTGAGGAAGGCAGGCCCGTAGGGATATTACGTTCTTACTTCGACGGATGGGGTGCTGGAAGGAGGTAGAGTGTGAGGATCGACGACCAACAACGATTTCTCCGTCATTGGTGGGGAAAAAGGGGGGAAGAACGCGCGTTAAGATTTTGGGAGTGGTAGCGGGGCTAGAGACGACACAGGGTGAACGTTGTGCTGTAATATTTGAGTTTCAAAAACCCCAAACGTCGCTAAGTGCCTTTTTTGACCTACTTTCTCTCAAATATGTTGAACACACTCATTGAAAAGTATCGTATCAAAAAATTGGAGTATCTCTCATCGAATCATCAAAGGTTTTCGAAAGAAATCCTGTCCGCTATAGTAAGTCCTAAACAAACTTTACCTTACCTTAAACCAACCAACCTCTAACCTCCTCCTCCCAGGTACAGTGGTTAGTATACTTCGCTGTCAATCAATTCATATTGCTACGAATCCACACCGATTCGGTTCTTGAACCGAGGTGACCGGGGTTCGATTCCCCGTGGCGGAGAATTGAAATCTATAGATTTGATATTTTTTTTGCTCGGGTTGGTAACGAAGGGAGACAATGACAAGGAATAGATTAATGACAAGGAATAGATTAATTCGGTATTTTTTTTGCTTGAAGGAAGTTGGTTGTGGAATCAGTGGAATCAGGGTACAGTTGGAGTCGCAGGTGCTTTCTATCACGAGGTCGGAGGATCTAGTGAAGCTCAGGGCGTTGGCGAAGCTGTGCAGTTTGGAGTTCTTTGACGATAAGTCGCTTTTGGTTGTGTACCGATCTACGACGGAGGCTTGAGCGATGACAATTAAGGGTTAAATAGAGAGGGCATTTAATTTGAAAAGAAAATTCGTTTTTTGAAGTATTTGGCGTAACAAAACTGATTCAACAAGCTTTTTAGCAACTCAAATGACACCTAATAGATTAATTCGAGTATTTTTTTATTCAACAAGCTGTGATTTGAGCTGTGATTTTAGTTATTTGCTTTGACCTCCCCTTCTCCCTCTCCTGCAACTCCGCCTCCGCCCCCTCCCCCTAACACTCCTCCATCCATCCCATTCCCATTCCCGCTACTTTCGATTGGACTGACTCTGGTCCCCCCCCCACCCCCAACATGGTCAACCTTCATGTCAACCTTCTCAACCCCAACACCCCCTTCCCCTCCACCTTCTGTTTCTTCCTCCCCTTGCCCTTGCCGCCGTCCACGAACTTGGCGAAGTCAGCATCGCTCACTCCATCGTCGATCTCCCTCTGCTTCCTGACCCTACCTCCACGGCCTCTACTACCCACTGTGCTCCCCCCGCCTCCGCCCCCTTCGCTCCCAGCGCTGGTCGTGCTGTGGCACCTTTCCCTGCCACCGTCCATTTTCACCTCCCCCCCGCTCGTGT
>BLQM01000268.1:52980-73626 GCA_012489335.1 Triparma laevis f. inornata
CGTCCATTTTCACCTCCCCCCCGCTCGTGTTCACCCCCAAAACCTCTCCGCCCCCTCCCCCCGGAGTTTGCCCCAGCGCCTCCATCAGCTTCGCCTGCCTCCTCCCCGTAACGCCCCACCCTGCGTACTTCCTGCTGCTGCCCTCCAGAGTAGAAGGCACCTTGCTCTTGACCAAATCCCCCGTCAGCCCCCTCACGGCGTAGCTCGCGTTGATAGCGAGGTCGTCCAGTATCAGCTGCCCTCCGGCCTCTCCAGACGGCGTGCTCCCCCGCTTCCACTTTCCGTAGCCTCCCTCGAGCACGATGACGACCCTCCCGCCGCAGGTGACCTCGGCGATCTCGCGGACCATGGACGTGACCCACATGTAGTCCTCCCTGCCCAGGTCCAAACCTATCTCGCCGTTCCTATCTCCGTCCCGCTTGTTTCCTATGTCGCCCTTCCCTCCATCCAGCCCCAAACTAATTAAAATGAGGGATGGGTTGAAAGCTCGCAGGGAGCCTAGAATCTTGGTCGTCACCTGCAATGGGCGAAGTGAGTAACATGAAGATTGGCGTTAACGAGTCAGAATTGCGTAGAGGTGATACTGGCGTCGATATCTAGACTGGCGCTACTAGCGCAGTCGAATAACGAACGGAATTGACGCGTTCCCAGCTCGTCGCTTCGCTCCTCGCGACTTCGTACCTCCCGCCTCCAACCCGCCCTCCCGTAATCCTCAGCCCCGCCAACCTCGCCCACGCCCTTGCCCTTCCACAAGGGCGGAACCCCGGCATTCACGATGTTCATGCGAATGTCGTCTTCGCCTCCACTCCCGGGGTAGAAGCTTCCGTCGTACAAATGGGCGCTTCCGAAGAAGAGCTCAGAGGGCCGGTTCAGCTTCCTGAAGATCTCCTCCGTCCCGTTTCCGTGGTGAACGTCGAAGTCCAAAACGGCCACCCTCTCGACGCTCTTTAAAGCGTGGACGGCAGCAATGGCGACGCTGTTGAAGATGCAGAACCCGCAGCTCACGCAGCTCTTCACGTGGCCCTCGTAGCCGGCGTGGTGCCCGGGAGGGCGCACGGCCACAAATGCGGAGCGGCGGCCGCCAGATTCCGGAGGCCGGAGGACCAGGTCGACCGCGTGGCAGACTCCGCCCACGGCTCGCAGAGAGGCGTCGAAGCTGCGACGAGCATAACGAGACGAGGAGCGAGCATGTGTTAGTGGTGTCGATAGCGAAACTCGTCGCTTCGCTGTCGTCGTTCGCTCCTCACTGTCCTCGCTTCGCTCCTCGCAGTGCCTCACCTGCCCTTGCTGAAACCAGTATCGCTCATGCCCTTCTTGACTCGACCCTCCTCGATCTTTTCGACCTCCCTGGAGTTGACGAGAGTTAGATGACGGAAGTGCTCGTCGTATCGATTCGTTTATTCGTTCAGTCTCTTCTTACCTCTGAACGCGCGGCGTGAAGGGCACCTGCGTGCCCTCTTCGTTCATCTCCTTCCCCGCGACCTCCTTGGCCAACCCCGTGACGAAGTTAATGTAGTCCTTGCTGTGCGCCAAGCTCAGCGTGGCCAGACTTGCCCTCGAGAACTCGCTGGAGGGGTTGATCAAGGGCAGGGGCGCAATTTTCGAGAGAACGGACTTGATGCGGCCAGCCTGCTCCTGGTGCCCGACGCCGTTGATGTGGCCCTGCGACGAGCGTAGCGAGGAGCAGTGAGCGAAGCGAGCGTGTTAGTGGTGTAGATAGCGAAACTCGTCGCTTCGCTTTTCATGGAGACTCATTGCTAATTGCCGAGTTCCAAGCTCGTCGCTTCGCTCCTTACGACTTCGTACCTCGCAGTCCGCGTGGCTTAAGACCTCGCACTTGAACCACGGCACGACCTTGCAAATGACCTTCTTCCCGTCGATCCCGGAGACGTCGAAGCAAGTCTTTTGGTCGATATTGGCGGCGAACGGGTCGAGCAGGGGTAGAAGTTTCTCGAGGACCTAAAGCGGCGAGCGAAGCGAGCTTGCGTGTTAGTTTATCGTCCTTTCACTTGTTGCACTCATATCATATATACCTCACCTCGAGCTTACTCAACCTGGCACAGCGATGCAGCGCAGTGTCGCCGTTCAAACCCTTGACGTCAGCGCCAACGATGTCGTGCCACTGCAGAACGTCCTCCCACTCCAGGCTGACGCAAGCCCAGTGAAACGCGGGGAAGCCACTAGGGCAGAGAGTCGATGGCGAACCGAAACTAGGATTAGGGTGGTCAATGAAATGCTTCAATATCTTCAAGCGCTCGTCGTTGAGCGGCAGAGTGGCTGCGAGGAGCCGCGAGCGAAGCGACGAGTTAGTAGAATAGAACGTTCTAAGTGCGAGGAGCGAAGCGACGAATTGAACGAATTCATTTGGATGAGCGACGAGATTACAAATTGCTCATCATAGCAAGAACTCGTCCATTTATGACGCCTTCGTAATCTCGTCGCTCCGCTCCTCGCTAGTATAATAGAACGTTCTTAGTGCTCATCACTCTAGCTCCACATCCTCGTCGCTCGTGCTCCACATCCTCGTCGACTCGCTGGGCTTTGTCCTCGCAACTTCTTCGCTCGTACCTAATGCAATGATGGGCGGCAGCAAGGGCGCCGCAGGCACGCACTGCGGAGTTTCACTCGCCTTAATGATCTTCACTAAACCCTCCAATGTCGCGTTTTCGCCCGAAATCGCCTGGGAGAGCTGCCTCGATAGCTCCGTTCGAGGAGTCAGAGGAGTGGAGGAGGGAGGACGGGGGGTTGGAGGAATGTACCATGAGGAGGAGAGGAGAGAGGAGTCCTTGAGGTAGCGGCCGCCGGGAGTGTTCCAGCCTGGGTGTTGGGGGGGGTTAGGGTCATGGCGCGGTGGCAGCCGATTCACACACACACAGCACGGCGGAAACACAATCGTGCGCTCGCTGGCTCCGTTTTTCACTCACCCCCGGAACTCAATCTCGGACTGGCCATTGGCGGAGGCATCAGACTAGTACTAGACAGCGTTGAGGACGTCGAAGGAGGACCTTCGGAGTTCCTAGGGGACGACGGAGGCGGGATCGCGATGGACAGGGAGTGTGGGGAAGGCATTCTGTTAGATGCTGCGGCGCCGGCGAAAACCGAATTGGTTTGGGGATTTGGGGGCAAGGGGGGCGAGGTAGGGAGTGGTGTTGCTGTGACTGGGAATAAGGTGTATGGATATGTCAGGAGTAGGTGTTTGGTTGCTCACGAAGCGGACGTTTGCGAGCGTGGTAGAAGGATGAAACCAGATTTCCCCCACCAATATTGGGATCCTTGCTGGAAAGCCTAAACGAAACCTACGTATCACGATGTCCAAGTATGTAGCCTCCAAGTCTACTGAAATAATCACCACGCACCTCGAAACGGGTGGGAAGAGGGGAGCGGAAGACGAGGGGGATGAAAATGGGGAGATTATTCTCGAGGCCTCGTCAGCAGCGACCTTGTCGACTTCGACGACTGTTTCCACTGCCCCTGCGATGACTGATTAGTTCATGTTCACGGACGACTTCAAGAGATTGCTTGTTAGCATCGTTCAGGGGGATACATTAATGACGCTGAGGTTGGTGACGAAGGCGTGGAAGCGCGTGGCGGATGCGTTCATCGACGAGGGTGTGGAGAGTGGCGAGATTATGGTTCACGATGGGTATGATATTAGTTCGATAGGTGGATGGAAATATCGAAGGGAGAGGCGTAAGCTCGCAACGCGGGTGATCTTCCTTCTGAATATTACGAAGGTCGGACAGCATGAATGCCACTGGGCCGTCAATCTTTTCGTTGTTGATATCCCCGAGGGCGTTCAGAGATTCGGTCATCTTGCCTTCCGTGGCTGCAGCAGTTTGACTACCATATCTTTCCCGACGACGTTATCATTAATTGGTGGATACGCCTTCTGTGATTGCTCCAGTCTAGACAATGTCGATCTCCTCCACACAAACCTTCAAAAAATAGGTGGAGATGTCTTCTGGGATTGCTCAGAACTAAAATCGATGACTATCCCGGACTCGCTTCAAACGCTTGGTTGCAAAGTCTTCACCAACTGCTTCAAGCTAGTCCCCTCCAGCATCGACGTCAGCGAAGACAACGACGTAGATCTTTTATCACCCGAAGTCGTTTTAATATCCGAAGTCGTCACCCGCCTCCGCTCCCTTCAAAATAGTTAACCCCCGCCTCAAATTTGCATTAAAACCCATTACGTTTTTTATCCTTAACAAAACCTCATGCCCCCCTCGCCCCCCTCACTAAAATCCCCAGCCACCACCAGATCGGTTTGCAGCAAAAAAGGATGAAGGGGGAGGTTTAAAAGCACATATCTAAAATCACATGGAGTTTGAGCAAAAATGTAGGCATTTCTTTATGTCGTTTCTTCACATCATAAACTTTTCAGCCCCTTCAACCCCTTGCCAGTAACATAGTAAAACTTGAAACACCCTCCCCACCCCCCATGTGGCTCACAAAACTCTTGCCTTACCCTTCTTTCTGACGCCTTCTTCTTCCTCCAAAGCGGGTTGCCATCCTGGAACTCGCCATCGTCGCCGTAAGGCGAGTGTTCCCTTTCGAGTCCGCCCGCTGCCATGTTATTGTTTCCCTCAGCTACTAATTCATTTAATGCGGCCTGCGCACCAATCCCAAACGCGTTCCACCCCCCGCCTTCGTAGTGCTGCCACTCTCCGCCATCGCTCACGCCATTGTCTTCGATCTTCTTCTTCGCGGCGGGACCAGGGCCCCTGCTCGCCTTGAACTTGCGCTTAGCCTTGACCGCCGGTTTGGGCTTCTTATCGTCGACTCCTGCGCCCTTCACGTCCCCCCCTTGGTCTTTGTCTTGGACCTCGCCTTCATCGCCTGCCCGTCCCTAACAATTAAGTTAAAATATCTTTGATTTGATTTGACCCTTAGTGTCAAGCTCCGCCACCCAATAGTGACACAACTTCCCTAGCCCGAGCGAATAGACTTTTCCGCCGCCTGCAACCCTTGAAAACGAAAACGTCCTCCTTCACTAACTTTCAGCAAAACCAACTTTCTGCTCACGCTCGCTCTCGCTGTTTACGAAAACTCCGCCACCCACCGCCGAGACTTACCAACCCCACAGCACACTATGGACGATCAGACCCCGTCCCAGGTGAGCCCCCATGGCCTCCGCCCCCCCCCTCCCATGCTAGCCTCGCCAAATTCTAACAACACCTCTGCCTGCCCATAGCCCTCTCTCTGCCCAGTCCAAGGAAGACTTACAAAAGGAGATCGTCAAGCTCACCCAACAGCTTCAAGCGGAGATGAATTAGATGCTGCTGTTGCAGCAAAAATACGCATCAGTGATGTCCAAGCTCAACAGCATCTCCCCACACGGCAACCCTGGCACCCAACCAGCCACCAGCAACCCCCTCCATCCCCTTCCCCAAAGTAAACAAAGCTTTTAGTAGCAACCAAAAGAACGTTCTCGCGCACCATACCACCACCAACAACTGCAGCTTTAACGTGAAAATTCACACGCCACCCGACACCTTCCTCGACGCTCTTCAGGGCAACCAACCCAACACAGGTGAGCAGGAATCGGCTGCAAAGGCGAAGGCCGACGCCCAGGCCAAGATCGAGGAGGAGAAGAAGAACGCCAAGAAGATGAGCATGATGCAGAAGATCGACACGATGGGGAAGGACTTCCACGCTGCAAAGTTGGCGAGGGAGAACAAGCTTGTTCGGAACTGCGACGTCACAAAACGTCGCTACGAATTCTAACTCACCACGCTCACCAACAGCGAGCAACTGCCTATTCCAACACAAGGTCGACTCGAACATTGTATATTATTCCCTCATGTTCGATCAGAACAAGTCCTGCGACCTCCTCTTGCACATGAACCTCGAGCACCAGGGCGACGACGAGATTATAATTAAAGTTTCTTCGGCTTCGATTGACGGAGAAGGTGCGATAGTTTCAGTTTCAACGTGGACACAGCTTTCATCCCTACGCTATGCTAACAAAAATCACTTCGCTCGCAGCTCATCATACTACTCAGACGCCTCTCTCCCCAACCTGCACCCGACCGCCGCTAAGAACTTCCGCCTACTCCTCAGCAGCGGAACCATCACCCTGCAGCGTCTACCCTACGGCCAGACCTCGTTCACGTTCTCTACTCAGCTAACCCTCGGCGAAGTGAAGAAAAAGGGTATATCTTCTTCTTCCTCCATCAGAGCAACAGTATTGGGCAGGTGAGCGCAACAACTCGTCGTTTACAACTACAACACAAACTAACCCCAATCCTCTTGCAGCGGAATACTTCCCCAAATCTCTACTACTACCTCCTCAACCCAAATCTCCAAGAAAAACATCCTCACGGACAGCGTCGACCCCAACAAACTCTTCACCAAATTCGCCAAACAACGAGTTGTCGCTTCGCTCGTAATCCACGCTCCTCGCAGGATTTCATCGAAAACATTGGTCGAGTCGATTACTTCCAGGGCGAAGAGGGTAGCCGGGACGGCCAACGAATCGGTCGAGAAGTACTTCCATAAACCTGAGAGGGGAGGGGCCGCGGTGGGGATGACCGTGGCGAAGATGGATTTGTCAGCGATACGCTTGGTTGCAGAGCTTTGGCTGCTCGATACCTACGCAGAGAAGATCGATTTATCAGATAGGGCAATAATGGAGGTATGGCACAACCTCGACGGCACTAGAGGTCAGCAGTACGCTACTTCGATAGGTCTACCGGGAGGTTTCCAGGACAGGCTATTCAAGGTGAGGATTTGCACGTTCGTCTTAATATATTCATGTCTATCCTAACTCTCTTCTTCACTCGACCAGACTTGGTTTACCTGGGAGAAGACGATTGACGGAGGGAGCCGGCGCACTTTCATTATCGCCCTTGCGCCACTGAAGACGTACGAGGGAACGCACCACGAGGTTGCCGGGGCCGAGAAGATGATGGAAGCTACGTCCAAAGGCATGTATATCATCAAGGAGCTCTCTGAGAACACGTGCGAGTAGACGAGGGCACAGCAGGTGAGCTGCGGCAAGGAGCTAAGCGACGAAATAAGTTATTCGTTCATCTCGTAGCTTCGCTCGTAGCTTCGCTCGTCGCTTCGCTCGTCGCCTCGTCTAACGCACTCGGGCTCCGCAGGTCGATCTCAATATTTCTCTGCCTGCAAACATGCTGGACTTCGTTGCCAAACAGGCGTTGACGTATTGGCATAACCCAAACTTGGGAAGAGGAGAAGCCCGAGTGGTTCACGGATGAATTTAGGGCGAGCGTGCCAAGTGAGATGATTCCGAAAAAGCGGGTGGGAGAACCCAAGAAGGACGACGAGGGGGAGGACATTGACGTAACTAGTAGTACGAGCTTCCGAAATTCGGAAGACGCCGTGTTTGAACGGGGAGGGGGGAGGAGGAAAAGCTTGATCGATCAAATGCTTCAGGGGAAGGGAGAATCGGCGAAAATTATGCCGGAGGGGACGGCAAGGAAACAGATAGACGTTGAGGATTTTAAGTGGGAGCTTAGGAGTTTGAGAAGGGGGAGCAGCGTTTGCATAGGAGCGTAGGAGCGTAGGAGCGACACCGTAAACACCAAAACAACCGACGAAAGCATGAGCGACGGCGAAACGAAATCTAAAAATATCCAACATCAACCATGCTCTTTTACCACACACAAAAAATGTCTAGTTTGTTTTCCAAGGCTTAAAATTACTTTTACTTCTTATAGCTTAACGCTCCCCCTCCTCAAAACCCTTCTCTTCAGCTCCCTCTTAAAATCCTCAACTTCAATCTGTTTCCTCGGCTCTGGCATAATTTTCGCCGATTCTCTCTTCCCCTTACGCACTTGATCGATCAAGCTTTTCCTCCTCCCACCACCCTGTACAAACACGGCATCTTCCGAATCTCGGAAGCTCATACTACTTCTTACGTCAGTTTCCTCCCTCTCGTCGTCCTTCTTCGGTATCATTTCCTTTGGGACGCTGGCCTTCCAAATATCGGAGAACCACTCGGGCTTCTCGTCCTCCCAACGAGTCCAACCACTTCGAACCCACATCTCCACTTTACTCTTGATTGACGACCAGTGCACTTTGTAAAGCTGGAACACCTGACACTGCATGAAGTCATTACCTTCAATAAAATTCTTCCTCGTCAGCTGCCCTCTCGTTTCTTATAGAGAAAAAATGAGGCGGGGGTTAACTATTTTGAAGGGAGCGGAGGTGGGCGACGACTTCGGATATTAAAACGACTTCGGGTGATAAAAGGTCTACGTCGTTGTCTTCGCTGACGTCTATGCTGGAGGGGACTAGCTTGAAGCAGTTGGTGAAGACTTTGCAACCAAGCGTTTGAATCGAGTCCGGGATCGTCATGGCCGCTGCGGACCGGACAGGTGGACGACATGTGCTCAATGCTGCCGCTGCCGTCGCCTCCGTTCGCCTTCTCATCTCCGCTCGGGAGAATATCCGGTGGTCAATGTCCCGTTCTTGCAGGGCGAAGGGTTTGTGGGATGAGCTGTGCTACAGCGTTGGTGTCGCTACAATCACTGTGCCTCGCCGTCGTCGTCCCTCCTTATAAAACCCATTCTGACTAACTGTCTCGCTACCCCTCCCCGCTCCCCTTGCTCCTTGCAGAAATCATAACCGCAACCTACGAACACCTATCCTCCCTCTCCCCGAACCTCCCAACTCACCACCCTCCCCTCCTCCTCCCCTCCTCCTCCCCCCCACCCTCTCTCCGTTGAACCTTCACGCTTACTCCTCTGGTTGACCGTCCACTACTTCTTCACCCACGAAAACCCCCCCAAAACCTTTTCCCTCCCTTCCGCCTTAAAAATTCTGCAAGAGGAAACCCAACAATAAAAATCTCCTCCCAACGCCAACTCCCTCAACTCCCCCCCCAACCCCCCCTCTTAGGAACTCGCGTTGGACGACAACATAACCTACAACGGTCTAGTAATCTCCCTCCCTAATAAACTAACCGTATTCCCTGCACAAAAATACTACACTATTAAATTCACGGACAAAGATGTAGAAGAATGGGAGGGTAAAGAAGTTAAGAAAAGCGTTGAGGTGCGAGCGAACGCGACGAGATGGGAATACGCCGCCGCACAAAACTCCGCCGCCCAACCCTCCCCCCCAGAACTCCTACCCGCCAATCCAATGCCCATCCCGCCTGCCTGCTCCACTCCCTCCGTTGACACTGTAAACACCAAATTAACCGACGAAAGGATGAGCGACGGCGAAATCTAAATCTAAAATCAAAACGAAATCGAACAACTCTTTTACATAGCAAACTTGCGAAAACCTTTTTATAATCCTCTTCACTTCCTATTAACATCGCTCAACTCCCTCTCAACCCCCCTCGCCTTCCCCTCCAACCACCCCAGCGTCTCATGATGCGCGTTCAAAATCTTAACAATCTGTCCCACACTCCCCTCCTTCACCTCACTCTCACTCGCCGCATTCAAATCACTAATAGTCGTATCCAAACTCCCAAGAATTGAGCGTAGACGGTGGTCGACGTCGATTATTTGTTGGTAGGAACGTTCGCGTTGGACGTCGGCGTCGATGGGCTCGCGGGAGGAGAGGGATTCGAAGGAGGTATCGATCATACCTTCTAGTTGAGATAGTTGAGTGTCTAGTTCGGATTGGTAGGAGCCTACGCCGTTCAACACCTTGTCTACTTCATCTTGTTGGAGCATTAGGCGGGAGATTTGGGAGGTTAATTGGGAGATTTGGGTGGAGGAGGAGCGGAGGATGCCGTCCCATTCGGAGACCCGTTTGGCTTGGGAGAGGAAGGAGGAGGCGTCGGTTGTTAGGGAGGTGGAGTAGGAGTTTATAATTTCTTCGAGAGATTTGGATTTGTAGGCTGAGGGGGTGGGGGGTTAGAGAGGGAGATTGGGAAGCGGTGGGAGGAAGGACGGGGAATGACGCCGACGACGGCGTCTGCGGAACCAACGATGAGTAACCCTACGCCAGATCCAGTGATCACGGATGTACCGACGGTGAGTGCTAGTCCCACACTGGCGACGCCAAGGCCGAGCACGAGTCCTACTCCAGCAACTCCGCAACCCGTCAACGAAAATGCCCGTGAGCGCTCCTCCGACGCCGACGAAAATGCTCGTTGTGGGTAACAGGGAAGCTTCGACTTTGTTATTCGGCCAGTCCGACCTCGTCGCGTCGGATACCGAGCTTTACTACGAATGGCGCGGACGCTGAATTTGTTACGAGTGTCGAAGTTCGGGAGCGGCAAGAGGATTGGTTTACTCTCGGCCATACAATCTTTGTTCCAAAACGAACTCAGAACCGTGACGCGAGTAACCGATGAAATTCTTATCGCAAGCGTCAACGGTCTACGCCACAACAAACACTTGTACGTACCATTAGCAATTTCCTTCGCGCTAGGGGCTGCGGCGGGAGCAAACGAGTTCGCCGGGGCTGCTGGCGGTGCTAGCGGTGCTGCCGGTGCGGGAGCGGGCGCGCCGAAGGTCAAAGGGACTGCGACAGGGGCTGCGGCAGGGGCTGCAACGGGAGCGGAACCGAAGGAAAAGCCTGACATCGAATTTTGGTTATGGTCATTTGTCTGAAAATGAAAATGATAAATCGAAGATTTGTAGACTGAAATGCTTACCTTCCGAACTCATCACAATCGTCACGCCTCAGAGCCATCACCAACCACCCCCCCAGCACATCTAAACTCAACGACAAGAAGCCGGAAATCTCAAAACGACCCACGTTGATCTTCGCCGTCGTCGTCGCCGTCGTCGTCGCCTTCCCCTCCAATGAACGCCCCCCCGCCTGCCCTCCCCTCCACTCCTGCTGCCGCCATCGCCTTAATATCATCCCCCCCCCCCCCCACCGTCCCCCCTCACATGGCTTCCGAAATCGTCTCAAACGGTCCAGCGTTCGCCCAAATGATGCTCGCCAACCTGACGCACATGAAACGCGAAGGTTTCTACACCGCCGACACTCAAATGACCTTCGACCCCTCGATAAATTCCACTGCCTCTACATCTGCGGTTTCTCTCAACTCAGTAAACCCGAGTTCATCCTCCGCAACGTACACAAGAACGTCAAGACGCCAGCATCATCAATCTTCAATTCCCTCTCCAACATTCTAAAAGAAGGTACACCGGTTGAAGCCGGTCACGGTATAACCAGTGGTTGCATAAAGTACACAGTCGTTAAACCGAGTGAATCGGAAGCTGAGCAAATGCGTGAAGAATTTTAGGTCAAGCTTGCGGTTTATTCGGTGACGTTGACGTTCTTGAACTCCTCGTTATGAACGCTGACCTAACAGGAATTCCTACACCTGGAGTGTCAATTCCTAATGCTATAACTCCTATCCGCATCTCTGACTTACGCGGCTGTAATTACTGTCAACGTATTTCGAGTATTAAAGATAAAGGTACGAAGCGGCTCGGACTCAGCACAGCGTCGTTATCAACAGCGTCCTCGCAACGACGACAACTCGGAGCGAAGTGACGAGGGAAGTGACAAGGATGTTTCGCTCGAGCGACGAGACATCAAGATCATTCTAAACTAACTCGTCGCTTCGCTCGTCGCTTCCCTCGTCGCGTCGTCGCAGGCCGTCTCTCAATCTGTTCAAAATGCAAAGACGCCGCATACTGCAACACAACCTGTCAAAAGAAAGACGGGAAACTTTGTCACAAAATCCACTGCGCTGCGAACATCAAAGCGCAGGCTGAACAATGAAGGATGTCGAGGCGGGGAATTCCTTTAAAACTGCGGAAGAGTATGAAGAGAAACATGGGACGAAAATGGATGGAATGTTTAGTAGTCGACATGAGGTTGGTTATATTCTTGTTGTGATGGTGAGCGCGTTACGAGGAGCAATGCGGCGAAGCGACATAATGACAGTCGAAATGCTGGCGTCGATTTATGAGCTTTTCTAACACGGCGAGCTTCGCTTCACTCGCCGCTCCTCGCTTCGCTCGTCGCAGTACAACATGAGTGTTAGTTTAACGCAGAATTCAATGGGTCAAATTCCGAACGGGAGTGTAGAGAAGTTTAAAGGCGGTAACCGTGATAATTTTACTTCAGAGAATCTTGAAATGGTTACGTTCGAGGAAGCGTTTGATGACGAAGAGGGGTTTTTTATGTGGGGGGCGAGGGAAGCATTGGGGAAGGTTAAGGAGGAGTTTATTAAGTTAATAGGAAAGAGCTTGGGAGGTTGTTTGAGGGGGTGGTTGATTTTTGGGTAGGGAGCGGTTAGGTGGATGAGGAGGTGAATGATTCTGAATGATGGTGGGGGAAAACAAAATTGAAAAAGGAACGAAAATCTACGGGAAGAGTGAAATTGCATTTTGCATTAAAAACAAAACAGAATCTAGGGATTAATTAAATTTCATCACCTCCGACCTTCCGAGTCTTGATCCTCCACTACTACCTCCACCTTTCTTCATAGCAACCTCACTATTATGACTCTGAATCGCCAAATTCCTAACTCTATCCATAATCCCCCCCGCGACGCTCTCCTCCTTCTGCTTCGCCCCCCTTCCGTGGCTCAACCTCTTGATCGTGAGGTTCTGAGCGCGTAAATGGTTGGAGGCCATTTCCTTGAATTCTAGTAATGTTTTTAGCTCGCGATCGCGCTCGGCTTCGAGGGCTTGAACGCGTTCACTCATTTGTTTCTTTGAATCTTCAAGTTCGGATTGGAGTTGGGAGACGGTTGGGCCAGAGGGTTGGGGGGTGTTTTGTGTTGTCAAAGTGGTGGAGGTTGCGCCTGTGTTGACACCTGGGACAATCATTTGTTGGCCCATTTGTTGTTGTTGCCAGAGTTGTCCGAGTTGCTGTTGCTGTTGGAGAAGGAGTTGGAGCATCATCTTCGTCATGTCCCCTGACTCCTCTGGGATGTTGTTCGTTTGGGATTGGGGTTGCTGAACTCGTTGCTGCTGTTGCTGTTTATGTTGCTGCTGCGACGCAACCATGTTCGAATTTCCATTCCCATTCACTGCTCCGACGATTCCAAACCTCCGCCCAACCTTGATGCCCCACCTCGCCCAACAGCCCCGCCACCAGCGTTGGACCCTGCAGACGCTGCGACGAGCGTAGCGAGTCGTGTGAAGATTGGCGTTAAAGAGTTAGAATTACGTAGCGGTGATAGTGGCGTCGATCTCTGGACTGCAGCTAGTAGCGTAGGCGAATAACGAACATAATTAACGCATTCCCAGCTCGTCGCTTCGCTCCTCGCAGTGCCTCACCTCCTCCAGAAGACGTACATCCCCTGAACGATCCACCTCCTGACTTCCTTCTGAATCACCGTGGCGGCGGACCTGTGAAGGAGGCTGTTGTTCCACTTTCTCAAACCAGTAGTTGACAAAGACGACGGTGTGTTTTTTCTGCTGCGGCTGCGTATCGTCGTCGGCGTGAGCACGGCAGGCGACCGCGACTGGTACACCACCGTCGTCGGCGGCGGAGGCGGAGGCTGAACAATCCCCCCTCCCCCTCCGCTGCTCTGCAACAAACTGATCCTGTCGCTCTGGCTCATGTAGCCCATCTTCAAGTGCTCATCCCTCACCCGCATCCTGCGAGCGACGAGCGTAGCGAGTCGAAGTTTTGAGTTAACGAGTTAGAATTACGTAGCAAATGAAAGCGACTTAAGCGTTTAGACAAGAACTAGTAGAGTGGGTGAATTACGACCTTAATTGTCGCATTCCCAGCGAGGAGCTGAGCGTCGAGTTCAAGACAAAAGCGTTCTCTACTTTATTCGTCGCTTTGCTCCTCGCAGTAACTCGTCAGAATTACGTTGCGAATGAAAGAGACTTTAGTGTTTAGACTAACGCTACTAGCGCAGATGAAGTACGAACGTAATTGTCACATTACCGGCTCGTCGCTTCGCTCCTCTCGACTTCGTACCTCCTCGCGGACTCCTTGGCCTGCTTGGCCTTCTCCACAAAGTCGTGGAGATCTCCGATGGCCCTCTTCTCCTCCCTCGACATGTCGACCCTGCTCTGGTTCTGGCTCTGGCTGTGACTATTGAAACTGGCAGAGAGATCAAGCCTCAAATTTGTTTCCTGCGGCTGCGGCTGCGGCGCAGGCCAGTCGCCGACAGCGGCGACCATGCCCATGTCCATCCTCAATAAAGCAACACTGGCCATTCTACTACTAGTCAGCGCGCCCCCCTCGCCCTGCACCGCCCTGGCCTCCTCCATGGCGATCCACTTTTCAATGCCGAACTTAAAAACCCCGTCGTCCACGCCCATCTTGTCCAGGTAGTAGCAGAACAGGCCTAAAAATGCCGCCCTCTTGACGTCTTTGGTCTTGTCCTCGTCCGCCATCTTGTTCCAGATCCTCCTGCAGTCCTCAACGCCGAATCTGTGAATGAGCGGCGAGCGAACGAGCCGTGTTAATTAGCAGCGAGGAACGAATCGACGGGGAGGTGAGAAGCCACGAGGAGCGAAGCGACGAGCTGCGAATACAACAATTACGGTCGCAATTCGTTTGAGCCAGTAGATCCAGTCTTGCTACCGATGCCACTATCACTGCTACGAAATTCTAACTCATTAACGCCAATCTTCTTGCGACTCGCTACGCTCGTCGCAGGCTTTAGAGTACTTGACTGGTATTTCAATTCTTGTGCCTCACCTAACATCAACGCATTTGCCGAACGAGAACAGGTCGTCAATGGCGGAGCCTTCGCAGTCTAAAGGCCTGAAGACTCCGTCCAAGACCGTCCTCCTCCAGTCGCTGCCCCGCATGTACGCCAGGTAGCCCTTGCCCAGATTGATGAGGTCCTGCGACGAGCGGAGAAGCAAAGCGACGACGAGTTAGAAACGAGCGGTCTCCTCGAGCAGCTTCAGCGTTGAGGCTGGAGCTACTGGCAAACGCTGAATTTCGAACAGAGATATTACGTTCTCTCATCGTCGCTTCGCTCCTCGTGACTTCGCACCTTCTCCCACTCCTTCACTCGCCCACTCTCCTCCTTCCCGGCCCTGGCCACGGCCAGCCGCCTCCCCGCAAAGTTCATGACGTCCTGCCCGGACATTCTCTCCCCGACGTCGTCCCCGTCCAGCGTCAGGTTCTCCTCGCTCAGAACCCACGAGTAGCCGAGGAAGTTGCCGAACAGCGATATCGCGGTGGGCAGGGCGGAGGAAGTGGAATTCGACATCAGCCTGAAGGCCGCGCGAATGAGCTGGGCGGACTTGGGAGTGGGTTTGGGTTGTTGTATAGACGTGGTATCGTTGTTGTTGCTGTCGAAGAGGTTTCGTTTTCCTCCATAATTAAGGGTGGGGGTGCTGGCCGCTTGCGGCGTCGAGAGGCCCACGTTGGCGTCACTCGTGCTACGACGAGCATTAAAGTAGCGAGGAGCGAAGCGACAGAGTTAGTTTAGAGTGTTCGTAAAGCTCTCGCTCCACACCCTCGTCGTTTCAATATGAGCGGCGTTTTCGAAGAGCCTTCTCGCTGTGTTTATGACGCCTTCGTAATCACGTCGCTCCGCTCCTAACTAGTTTAGAGTGCTCTTAAAGCTCTCGTTCCACATCCTCGTCGCTTCGCTCCTCGGCTCGTTTCGCTCGCCGCTTCTCACCTCCCACCAAGGTTAAGCCCAACGCCTTTCCTGACCTCCTCGCTCTCGTTGACGACCACCCTCCACCTAACTAGCCTGTCTATGACGTTGTCTCCGCCTACGACTCTCGCAATTCCCCCCACGAGGACCTCGTTGTACCTCTCCAGCCTCGAGGCCAGCGTCACCAAATTCGTGCAGTCGTCCCAGCTCCACAGCGAGGAGTTCGCCGACGCCGCATTGCCCAGCTGGTACAGCGACAGGTAGTCGATCCCGTCGATCACGTTGCTGGCGTTGGTCAGCAGAATGCTGACGTTGTTGCTGATAGCGTCCTTCACTCGTTCCTCCAGCCTGACCCAGCTCAAGTAGCCCTCGATCAAGTTGAAGATGTCGTCGTTCGAGAACGCGGCTGTCTTGGAGAGGAAGTAGCTCACAAACATCGGCGAGTCGATCCTCTTGACGCTTTTGAATTCCAAGTTAGAGCTCGAGACCTACGACGAGCGTAGCGATTAACATGAAAATGAGCGATTGGCGTGTTAGAATTGCGCAGCGATAATAGCAGCGTTATTTACAAATCTGAAGCAATCAGAACAGCAAATCTGCGGCCGCAAATAACTTGTTCTCAACTCGTCGCTTCGCTCCTCGCTGCGTCTCACCTTCAGCCCACAGCTCAGCAGGTCCGACTTCAAGGTAGACAGCTGGGGCTTCTTCAGACCGAGGAAGGTCAAGAAAATGTTGCAGTCATTGAGGCTCACAAAGCTGTCCTTATCGTTCACACCGACATTCTGCTTGTGCGAAATCTGCGCGAGCGAAGCGACGAGTAAGTGTTAGAATGTAGTTAGTTCGAGGATGACAGGAGCAAGAGCTCTCACCTGCGAGTGCACTCTCTTAAAGAATTTCCCCAAAACCCCTTCCACCTTATTCTCCCCCTCACTAGGCACATACACTCCCACGTCCGAGTGCCTGTAAATGTTCGATGTAGCCCTAACCTCCTCCTCCTCCTCCTCCTCCTCCTCATCGTTATCATCTTCGTAACCCTCTCCGGAAGCGTTGACGGTGACTTCCTCGATTTTGTTTTTCTTGGCGAGGACCTGAGAGGAGAGTCAAGAGAAGTCGATGAGTTAGTTAGTTATGCTTTTAATGCGATTTCGCTCCAGCTCCAGATCCGAGTCGACGTTCCCTCCTCTCCGCGTACTTCGTACCTTCTCATACCGTTTCTTCGCGTTCTCAATCCCTCTCTCCGGGCTAATAACCTTACTCTGCTCAATCGTAGGTTCAAGAACATTATACTCTCTGAGGTTCGAGGAGAAAATGCGTTGATGAGGGTTCAAAATGTTGTTGAAGACTGCGGGGACGTTGGAGTTGAAGGTTTGGGGGGAGTTTTTTTTAATGGGGGTGGACATTTTGCGGGCGGGGCGGGGGGAGAGTTTGATCTTCGGTGAGGTGGAACTGTCCTTGCACTCGAAAGTGAGGAGGATCTGAAAACGTGGGAGGCGGAGTTAGTCTCGGAGGCAAAGCGTTCATATTTTAGAAGTCGAGGAGTCGGATCGACGAGATTACGAAGGCGCCATAAATACAACGTGGAGCAACGTCCAAATGAACGAGTTCGAGCTATGATGAGCAATTTAAGTGCTCTCGTCGCTCGTCCAAATGAACGTCGTTCAATTCGTCGCTTCGCTCCTCGCGATATTCCTCACCTTGCTAACACATCCCTTCTCCCCCTTAACATACTCCTCCCCTCCAAAATGATTCCTCGTAGGATATAGATTAACCCACATTTTCTTCGCCATCGTACTCTTACTCGACTCCTTCAACCACTTCAAGTACGTAGAAAGGGGGAGGTAACCACAGCCGAGGAGCTCTTCGAAGCCGGAGGAGGAGGAAACGTCGACTACCATTATTTCGAGGCAGGGGGAGGTGTATTCTTCTCCAGAGGGGTAGTCTTGGGGGGAGGAGGAGGAGGAGAGGGTGACGGACCAATCCTGGTTCCAGACAGGTTCGTCGGTTTTGAACTTCTTCTTTGTGCGGAGGGTTTGGGTGGAGGGAAGGAGGCGGAAGGTCGTGTGGGATGGGGAGGGGGGGGCGGAGGAGATTGAGGACGGACCGGGGGTTCGGTTGGTTAGGCGGAGGATGCAGTAGGAGGAGGGAGGAGTCTGAGGGGGGTGGGGGAACAAGGGTAGCGAGCCGAGAAGTGAAGCGACGAGTTAGTTTAGAATATTCTTATTGTCTCGTCGCAGGAGAAACAGCAACATCCTCGTCGCATCGCCACAGCGACGTAACCTCGTAGCCCGTTCCAAGTCAAAGTTGCTTGAATTGAAGGCAACAGAGCTATTCGTCCATATCCCTCAACAAAAAACACACTTATTTTCGGGCGATATCTAGCAGACGTAATAGCAGCATCATAATCCTGAAAACTGTTCTCAGCTAAACGTAAATTTCTCAGCTCTTAGCTATATATAATTATTTACCTGCCCGTGCTTCGAGTACTTCAGCCCCTTCCCCCTAACAACCTTAACTCCTAGCATATCACAACAATTCCCTGCATTACTACTCAGTTCGCTTCTATCGAAGTGCCCGCTTGAAGAAGGAGCCTAGGGAGAGGTGGGTAGGCGGCGTTTTTTGGAGGTAGACATAAGGGTGGGGGTGGGGGTGGGGCGGGTGAGGATGGAGTAGGATGTGAGTCTTAAGTTCGGTAAAATGAATAGAAGATTGAACGAGGTTAGGTTAGGAGGGCGGGCGGATTAACAGTTGTGGCCTGTCTAACGTGTGCTGCAGTTTTTAAGGACGCTATCCTATTGTGATTAAGGGAAGGTTTGATGGGCCGGGACGGGTAAGGGGGGAGGGAAGGTAGGAGAGAGTTTGTGAGGGAATTACGTTACCCAGTGGAAGATGGATGCAAAGCAGGTAACGTTAATTGGGGTTGCGTTGCTTGACTTTGATTGAAATTAGTGAGAAGTAACGGTGAATTTTGCTGGCCTTATTATGCCAAATATGCATGCTGGGATTTATTTGTGGCTATTTATTATTTATACCCTATTTACAATACTACAAACGTTATAAGCTTATATTGAAGGGTATTCCAGTGAATATTAGATTCTGGTTAAACACCTGCGGCTGGATCCCAGTGCTAAACGAAGTCGGTGGGATTCTTACAAGTACTTTTAACAGATCAATAACTGTTTTAACCCTGCGATCCCCCATGAATATCCCTTCTCCTCCTCCCCTCGCCGACCCTATCAATAATTCGAAATCTGCAGAAGAAATACATACACAAACCACCATAACCCTAACAACCCCAATCTCCGACTTAGTATACCAAAAGAACTGCTACTTAACAACCGTAGACCTAACCAACGCATGCACCTCCATCGGTGATTTTACATTCTACCACTGCGCCTCTATAACTTCCATAAGATTGCCAGAAGGATGTAGGGAAATAGGGTGGAGTGCTTTTAATGGTTGTGGAGGGTTGAGGGAGTTGGAGGTGGGAGGTTGTTTGAGGAGGATTGGGAATAGGTGTTTTATGGGGTGAGAAAGATTGTCGTGAGGAGTCGTTTGTGATCGAACATAACAGGATTCGCACGCAATCCACTTACACAACAAATTCTAACACAGATCCGACGTTCCGTGTCTCTGTTCGCGTTCCACATAAACCGCTAACCCTTCAGCTGTAAAGCCTTATCACCTTTTAACTTCCCAACCTCAGTAGAACAAGTCGGTTTCGGTTTATTCGACGGTTGCACTAAAATAACGAAGAAGGGAACAGGGGAAGAGGTAGATCAAACGAAGGTCATAAGGTACTTGAAGACGGTTATGACGAAGGGGCAGGTGGCGATGTTGGAGGTGAGGAGGAGGGTAGTGAGAAGGGAAGCGACGAGGATGTGGAGCGAGAGCAAAGTAGATGTTGAGCTCGCCCTACAATCATTAAGAATATCACTAACTAACTCGTCGCTTCGCTCGTTTGCTCGCCGCTCATCACAGGGTCGTTTCTCAGATGTAAAATCCCACTTCAAGAGAATATGGTCCGAGAGGAAAGATATTTTCGGAGAGAATCACTCGCAGACCGTAAAAAGCTACGAGAACCTCGCTTTAGCTTACAGCGAGATTGGAGAGTTGGATGAGTCTCTTAAGGCTTATAAGGATCTTTATGATTTGTGTGGGAAGGCGTTTGGAGAGAGCTCAGTTAAGACTATTGAGATGCTGGATAACATCTCGCTGGTGCTGCTGCAGCAGGAAAACTACGAAGCGGCGTTGGAGATCAGCAAGAACGCATCGAATTGGTACCGGACCGAGGTGAGAAGGGATGGGGAGGACGGAAAGAAGAACAATTCGAATTCTAACTTGCTAGTACATTTAGTTCGGGGAGGATCACAAGCTGACGCTCAAGGCCACTACGGCAGTGGGAGAGGTGTATTCCCAGATGGGCGACTACCAACAGGCGATATACTGCTACACTGACGCCCACGAAGGACACGAGGAGGAACTCGGACCGAACGATCCTTCAACCTTGCACGTGCTGACAAATTTGGCATACAACTACCAGCAGAACAACCAGCCGGTGAAGGCCTTGATACTCTACACTAAAGCCAAGGAGGGCTACGAGAATTCTGATGACGCAGTGGAAACGCTAGTTGGAATAGCGTCGTGTCACGAGCACGGCGAGGACTACGAGGCGGCGCTTTCGTACTTCGAGCAGGCACATGAAATCTACGAGCGGCTTTATGGGGAGGAGACGCGAGAAGCGATACAGACCTTGACCAGCGTAGGCGTCATGAACAAGCAGTTAGAAAGGTGGAACGAAGCGTTGGGGTGCTTTGAAAGGGCGAAGGAACTAGAGAAATTCTTCGCCGACAAGAAATATTACAATAACAACATTGAAGAGTGCAAGAAGAAGAGGAGAGAATCGGAATCCTGAAGAAGGGGTTGAGGTTATAATAATGAAATAAATAAGGAGAACATGCTTGATATGAAAAAACTTCTAACCTTAATTTTGTGTAATGGTTATGGTTATGGTTATGGTTATGGTTATGGTTATGGTTATGGTTATGGTTATGGTTATGGTTATGGTTATGGTTATGGTTATGGTTATGGTTAGGGTTATGGTTAGGTTATGGTTATGGTTATGGTTATGGTTATGGTTATGGTTATGGTTATGGTTATGGTTATGG
>BLQM01000269.1:2925-44439 GCA_012489335.1 Triparma laevis f. inornata
CCTCCTCCCCCCCCTCCACCCCGGATACGTTCACCCCTCCCTGACCAACCTCCGCCACAGCTTCGAAAAGGAAATGGAGAGACACAGCCGCGCCTTGATTCGAGTGAAAACGAAAAGCTTCGATGAGATTAGCGATACGGATTCACCTATGAAAGAGGAGAAGGTTGAAGTCTCAACTGATATAGGTGAGACGCGATTGGGACGAGGCCCAGTGAAGAGCGAAGCAACAATGATGTGGAGCGAGTGCGACGACGAGCATGTGGAGCTCGAGCAACGAGGATATAAAGCTCTCCCTCCTCAGATGTGGAGCTCGAGCGACAAAATTGTGCCACTCTCGCTCCTCGGATGACTCGCTCTCGCTCCCGCACTATGAACTCTAAACCAACTCATCGTCACTTCGCTCCTCCACCCCTTCCCCCCGTCGCAGTCGGCGCCAGCGTTGAACATCCTCACCATAACAAACCATCCTCCACCCTCACCCAAGCGCTCACCACTCTCCTCCACCTCCACCCCCACCCATCCACCCTCCACCCTTACACCGGCTACCTCACCAAGCACCCTCCAACCTCTCAAATGACGCTAATAAACGACTTCAAAAAAGAGAAATTAAAACTCTGCAAAGTAACCCCCTCCCAATTCATCTACTCCGGTGACACTAAAAAAACAATCGTCTTAACTAAAGACACCGAATGCTATGCTGTTAAAGATATAAGGAATAAGGGTGACTTTAATTTCGTCATTATATCTAATTCAATAAGTAGAACTTTCAGTACTGAAACCAACAGAAACAGATCCGAATGGATTAAAGCGATTCATAGGTGTATACCTAATGAGAGCGCGAGTGGTTTGGAGAGGTTTTGTAGGGAAGAGGAGGGGAGGATTGACTATCTTAATGCTGTTAAGGAGATGAATAAGAGGGGGGAGTATGTGGATTATGTGAAGGGGGTGGAGGTGAGAACGAGGAGCGAAGCGACGAGCTGAGAGTACTGAGTACTGCTAGCAGCAACATCGAATACTGTGAGCCGCTTTCTTCGCTTATTTGTTTTTAACACACGCTCGCTGCTCTCTTCGCTTCGCTCGCCAGATAAAAATTCCGGTCAGTCGAATTAAGAACACCTCGCAACACTCGTCTGATAACCAGAACGGGACCGGAGGGGAGAGACAGCTGTGGAAGGACTTTAATAGGGACAGGATATGCATCAACGGGACGTTGTTGCACGGGGACGTTGACGGCGTCGAATACATCATCAGCTACTTCATCGATTCGATTAGGAGTTTGGCAAGGAGGTACGAAGTCGCGAGGAGCGAAGCGACGAGCTGGGAATCAGACAATTACTTTCGTAATGAGTCTCTATGCGGAGCGAAGCGACGAGTAAAGCGTTGTCTATGAACTCGTAGCGTAGCCGAAAGTAAAGAACAGGCTTTCTATGAACGCTGTTGCTTCGCTCCTCGTGAACTAGAGAACGCGTTGTCTTGAACTTGTCGTTCAGCTCCTCGCTGGGAATACGACACTTGCGGTCGTAATTTACCCACCCTACTAGCGTTTGTCTAAACGCCGAAGTCGCTTTTACCCCCCACCCAATTCTAACTCGTTAATTACGCAACTCAAAACTTTGACTCGCTACGCTCGTCGCTCGCAGGAACGTTTCCGCCGTCGACTGCGCTTACGCTGCTGTCGCGGTTTTGGAGAGCTGCGGGAGGACGCGGAGTGGCGGAGATTGCTACGACGTTGTTAATTACTTTTTGGGGATTGAGGAGGTTGTGGTGGTGCAGAATGGAGGGGAGGCAATTGATGTGAAAATTGAGCAGGAGGTAAGAGTGGAAATTCGAGGAGCGAAGCGACGAGCTGCGAACGTGGTTCTCTGCTGTTATGCGGAGTGACGTAGCGATAGTCGCTTTCTTCGCTACTCTACACTGTGGCGCTCTAACACGGCTCGCTTCGCTCGCCCAGGGAGGAGGAGTGAACGGGGAGATCGAGGTGGGGAGGAAGAGGAGGAAGAAGTGCTTCGTTAAAGTGGGGGAGGGCGTGATGGAGTGGGACGGGGCCAAGGGTGGCGCCGTCAAGTTGAAGGGCGCGAGGGTCGAAGTCATTGAGGAAGGTGAGGAACTGCGAGAAGCGAAGCGACGAGATGGGAATACGACAATAACGGCCGTAATTCAACCGCACTAGTAGCCTGCACTAGTAGCTTCAGTCTTTTAGACGACGCTACTTTCGTCTTTACTTAATTATAACTCACAATCGCCGATTATCATGCGACTCGCTACGCTCGTCGTAGAAATCGGCGTCGTCCTAGTCGTGAAGGCCGTCAACAAGGACGTTCACCTCAAGTTCCAGGACGACCGGTGGAAGCTTTGGAAGACCACCATAGAGAGGGAGGCCGAGGGCAGGAGCGTGAAGGGCGACGTTGTGATTAACATCACGGTGAAGAACATCTACAAGGTCTGCACGACCGATCCCGAAGGAGAGGACAGCGATGTGTGGGCCCGAGTGGAGGGAATCTTCGAGCAGGAGTTTGTGTTGGAGGGCGGCAAGGAGCTTTGGAGGGGCGAGGAGACCGTGGAGGTTAGAGTGTTGTAAATTTATGACGGGGTTTTGATGGGTTATGGGGTGTGGAAAATATGAATGTGTAAACTAATGCGAATGCCTTTTTTTTCAAAATCAAAACTGGTTTCCTTTTCGTGTTTTTACCTCAGCCCAGAACTCATGCCACCATCAACGACCATGTTCGTGCCTGTGACGTAACTCGCTTTATCACTGAACAAAAATTCAACCATATCAACGACCTCTTCAACACTACCCAACCTTTTCATAGGAACACCGTTAACCTTATTCTTCGCAACCTTCTCCGCATCATTAGCGAAATAAGGAGAATCGCATGCAGCATGTAACTCATTCTGCCTATCCCACATCATCCCCGGTCCAATCAGGGCGGGAGATACCGCGTTAACCCTAATTCCTTTCGGCGCAAGATCCTTCGCAGTACAACTCGTCATAGCAATAACCGCAGCTTTACTCGCGCTATACGCGACCATCGCAGGAGTGCATTTTATGCCTGCGACGGACGCAGTATTAACAATCGATGATCCTGAAGGCATGAGCTTAGCGCAGGCTTGTAAAACGATGAACATGCCTGTAACGTTGATGTTCATTACACGGGAAAAGTCAGTGATAGAGTATTCGAGAGTAGGGCAAATTGCACCTTGATATCCCGCATTGTTCCAGAGGTAATCAGGGGGGCCGAATTTTTCAACGATCTGGTTTACAGCGGCAGTAACACCGTCAGCATTTGTAACGTTACACACTATTTTAAGTAGCTGACCTTCAAAACCTTCGCCATCTAAAGATGCTAAAGCATCTTCGCTTACATCGAGCGCAGCAACATTTGCGCCTAAACCTAGGAAACGTTTTACAGCGGAAGAACCGAAGTATCCGGCACCGCCTGTGATGACTATTACTTTATGTTCGAGCTGAGTTGTGGGCATGACTGTCGTGGGAGGACGTGAGGTGAGTGTTGAGGGTGATGAAGAAGTTGTCTCGAGATACCTGCCTGTCGATATGATAAACCTTTACCTGAGAAACCATTACACCACTATGCCCTCCCCAACCGCAAAATCGCCATACCCTTCACCACCCCGTATCCTCCTCGTCTCCTCCCTTTACATCTACCTTTACCAACTCGCCGGTATAATCCATTTATACGGCCACAACCTCGCAGCAATCTACCTCCGCATCCCTGCCCATGTCACCTGGCCTTGGCAAAGACTCGTCCCAATCTACGGTTGGTATTATAACCTAGATAAGCCGCACGATGTTATGATGTGTTCTCTAGATTTTGAACTCTTAAATTCAAAAGAACCACAGGAAAAGATTTTATACGCTTACGCCGGCATTGTAATCCAATTAATATATATGTTAACAATAGGTTCCCTCTTTCAATCTTCCTTAGGAAAAGTTATATGGGGTTCTTATAGTAATTATATGATCCTAATGTTTATATGGACACTCGTATACATTCCTTTTTACGCGATACATTTTTACGAAGATTCTACGGCTGATTTCGCAATGTTTACTGGAGCTTGTACGGTTGTGAAGAAAGAAGAGTGTACGATATTATAATTAAACTTTCGTCGAAGCTAGATACTACTATATTATGATCACGCTAATAATTCTAACGATTAACCTTTTCAACAACTGCAGCCACCCTCTCCACGACCTCCTCCTCTGTCAACATCTTAACCTTCCCTTTCGACTTTTCCCTGAAAAGTAAGTTATGAAACATCTTTGCTTTTGATTGAGTATGCCATATTGATTTCGTCCATAAAACATCTTTAACAAAACCTATTCGAATATGGTGTTAGCGTCGTCTCAAAACGAAAATTCAACTAATTCACATCCCACTCCGAAAACTCACCCTTTCTAAACATAAAATCCTCTCTTCTACCTTCTAACCTATAACTTCCGTTATGCACAATAATACCTTCAAACCTTTCCTTTAAAACCTGACTAATATTCAGCGCTAATCCTCCTCCAAAATCATACCCATAAATAATCGTTTTAGAACCACAACCGAAGTGGTTTAGAAGAGGGAGGATGAAACTTTTAGTTATTGAAGTTAAATTTGATTTTACGGGTTTAGGACTTATCTTTCCTAAACTACCTCCATGTCCAGGTAAATCCGGCACGATAATTCTACATCTGCAAGCATTCGAAAAGCGTAGAATATCGGAATTAGACCAACAACAACCACTACCGTTTTCGATAGCTGAACCACCGTAGTAGTGTAAGAGGATTAAAGTCGTAGGTTCTAACTCGTCTTCAATTGGAGTGTTTAAACCTTTAACGTATACTCCCAAATCCTCAATTATTTGTCCTTGAAGTGAAAGATTATTTTTAGTTTCCTCATAATTTCCCTTCAACCTTTCAATTTCATCTTCACTCAATCCCTTGAAATCTTTAACCTTCTTCTTCTTCTTTACACCAATGTAACTACCACCAACCGCGAACTTCAACGTCCCAACACCTTCCCTCTCATTCTCTTTCTCAATTCTCATACAAGCTAACAACGTTACACTACAATTTTCGAAGAATATAGGTGCCAATAATCGAGTTAATAAAGAATCTCGCGTTGGTATGAATTTTGAGGAGGTTATCGAAGAGTTTAAGGTACGGATTAGGTGGGATAGTGAAGTATTTATATTGATTGACTCCTGCGTCGTTCGTGTTAATGTACTTATATTTGAGTTGCGATTGATTTTAATGTTTTTAGTAGTGTACCACCGACGGGGGCGGGCTCACCTTTAATTTCGTACCAGAAACGTGAGATCGAAGAATACGTTCATTCCCTGCTAAATCAACTACACACAATGTTTTTTCGGGGAGAGTTACGTATAGTAGAGCATGAGAACGTGAGGAGGTATCATTCATATTCGTAGATTTCGTTGTTCGATATTCCTCATAAATGTTTGAGACCACGCGAATTAAATCCGAATTGGTTGGCAATGATAAAGACGTAGCGGATTCTAAATTCAAGATGGTGAGGTTTGAGGATAACATGTCGTGTAATTTTTCGTTGTAGATTTGAACGTATTTTATCGAAATTGAATTAGATGAAATTGCTGAAGATACTGTTGTGATTAATTCTACGATTGTGTAAGATTTACCGGAACCTGTTCGACCGTACGCGAAGATAATCTTCGATAGATCTCCTTTTAAAAAATCTGAGACTTCAGTTTCGTACATTCTTTGAGCATTTTGGTTAGTGATTATACCGTTGAATTTATAATCCAAATTTTTAACTCTAATAGTATCTGAAGTTATTGAGTCGATGAACGTTTCGGAGTCAGAAGGTCTTAGTTTAATAAGTATTTTAACTCGAGATGATTGTTTTACTTTTGAGTTCTGAATGGATGTTACGTTTGTAATTTTTGGAATGTTTTTAACCAGTGAAGGTTTCGAGATAGGTTTAGCTAAAAATGATAAAACCTTATCAATAATTCTCCGCGTGGGATTTTTAAAACTAACAGTATCACATCTACTAATACCCTCAACTTGAACCTCCTTCGTATTCAAAACTTCTTCGTTTCTACCTATTTCCTGATATTCAACGTTATCAATAAACTCAACCCTACCCAATTCACTCAACCTCTTTAAATTCTTATAACACACCGCCTCTCTCATATGATCATCGTCTAATTCATGCCACGCTAATATCCTCCCGAAATTAGATTCAAATTTAGAGGGCCAGGTTCCGATGGTTGCGTTTATGAATATAAAAGTTCCAGTAAATAAATCACTCGATTTCGTAAACGCTCGAATTGACATTGCTGCACCCATGCATTGTCCTAAGATGTGGACGGAATTTGAGGGGAGTTTGAAGGATTTTATGAGGTTTAGGATTAGATCACCATCGTTTATACGCCATAAATTAACTTGACCGGTGGGACCAGTTGAACGACCGAAGCAGGGAGCGTCGAGGGATATTATACCGTAACCTGAATTCAATAGTGGTTTGAAGAACTTTGACCAGGAGAACATTGTACAACATGATCCGTGGCCGTGTAAACATAAAACGGTTTTACCGTTGTAGTTTGAAGGAGGGAGTAGGTGGATTCCGGAAATTGTGAAGGGTCGGGCGTGTGGACCCAGAGGGGTCGTGAAAGTGAATGGGTCAATCGAGGAAACGACGTTTTCGTCTCCGAGGAGGGATGCGATTGAAGGGGGGAGAGGTGAAGGGAAGGTGGGATCGGGGAGAAGTTCCATGGTGTTTTGAGGGTACAGATTGGTAGTACAAGACTTGCAGGGGTTTGAGGGTGTTTAGTTCAGGGAATCTTTTTAACGCGGATGTTGACCGGGGCTGATGAGAGATATCCGCCGTTGAAATATATAGAAGCCAAGAAATCTAATTAAAATTTGTCGTTCGACGTTTTTTAAAACTTCGAAAAAGACAGGCTCGTTTTCCAGGATCCAATCCTTTTCCTCCCTCCAGATTTTATCATTCGCGTCATCATAATTATGTCCAGCTTTAAGAAACAGAAAACCGATTCAGGAAAAGAGAGGGTGAGTCTTTCCTCCTCAGCTCCCCATCTTGTGAAGATCTTTCCACACAGGTCACGTAATAACACATTTTGAGACCAGTTTTTGCTTTTGCAATTGTGGCCCGACCCCGCGACATATCGTACCATCCCAGCAACAACCACCGCACGACGCGGGCCAGGTCAAACGAGCGAGGGTAGGAGAGGTGGTGTTACCTCCGTGCGGGGTAGGGTCGTGCCTCGCTTCGCTCGCCCCTCGCTTCTCTCGGAGATAGCGAAAACAAGGAACAGAGGACCAATATCATATAATTTAATTTACCTAACTCCTCCCCCCCCACAACCTCCCAGGTCGTCCTCGCCTACTCCGGCGGCCTCGATACCTCCGTTATCCTAAAATGGCTCTCCGAAAAAGGCTACGACGTCATCTGCTTCTGCGCCAACGTCGGCCAACAAGGCGAAGACTTCACCGCCGTCAAGAACAAAGCACTCGCCTGTGGCGCCATCGAATGCATCTGCACCGATTTACGTAGCGAGTTCGTCAAAGAATACGTCTTTGAGTCCATCAAATGCAACGCACTCTATGAAGGACGCTACCTCCTCGGTACCTCCATTGCGCGTCCTTGCATCGCGAAAGAGCAGATTCGCATTGCGCGTGAATTTGGCGCGAAGTTCGTCTCCCATGGAGCTACGGGGAAGGGGAACGATCAGGTTAGGTTCGAGATGTGCGCGCAGAGTTTGGCGCCAGATATTGTTACGATTGCACCGTGGAGGGATCCGGAGTTTATTGAGAGTTTTAAGGGTGAGAATTTAAAGAGACAACGCCTGAGCGGAGCGAAGCGACGAGCAAGCGAGTTAGAATTGTATACATCTATGCACGCTCCAACGAGCACCAACATAGATTCATCTTGTCGCTTCGCTCCTCGCCCGTCTTCGTCCGTTGTTCTCCACCCGCCATCGTTGATTTGGTGTATCTCTGACAACTCCTCAACTAACACGAATCGCTTTGCTCACCTCGACCCCCACCTCCCCCCCCCCTCTCCCCACAGGCCGCAAAGACCTCCTCGCCTACTGCACTAAATACTCTATCCCCGTCGACGCCAAACCCAAAGCCAACTACTCCATCGACGAAAACCTCTACCACACCTCCTACGAATCAGGCATGCTCGAAGACGCCATGACCTCCCCGGACGAGGTGAGAAACTGTCGAAGAGCGAACCTGAAGAGCACATAATGCGCAGTTTGCCGCTATGGATGAAATGCGCTAGTAGCGTCAGTCCCAACGTTGATGCCGCTTTCATCGCTTCTCGTTTCTAACACGTTATCATCAATCTTTCATGCGACTCCCCACGCTCGTCGCAGTCCATGTTCAAAATGACAACCGACCCTAGGAAGGCACCTGAAGCCGGAGAGAAGGTCCGTATCGAATTTTTGAAGGGAGTGCCGGTTAAGATCACGACTTTGAAGGATGGAGTTAGTAAGACGGATCCGTTGGAGATTTTTTTGTACGCGAATGAAGTCGCAGGGAGGAATGGTGTTGGGAGGATTGATATTGTTGAGAACAGGTGAGGTTAGAGGGAAATTGAGGAAATTGAATAAATGATTATCTAACACGCGATACGATACCATATGGTACGATACGATACAGATTCGTTGGAATCAAGTCCCGAGGCGTCTATGAAACTCCCGGAGGAACCCTCCTCCGCGAAGGTACGTTCCTCAAACAACTCCAATCCCAATCATTATCTTCACATTTCTAACTCCTCCCACCCCCCGTCCCCCACTTCCCAGCTCACCTCGACCTCGAAGGCATCACCATGGACCGCGAAGTCAAGCGCATCTCCGAAACCATGTCCCTCGAATTCTCCCGCCTCTGCTACAACGGTTTCTGGTTCGCCCCCGAAATGGACCTCGTCCGCAACACCCTCCAATACGCTCAAAAAGACGTCGAAGGTTCCGTAGAAATCGACCTCTACAAGGGGAACGTTTTCATCACAGGCCGCGAGTCGATTAAGAGCCTTTATTCGGCTGATTTGGCGAGTATGGACATTGAGGGGGGAGGAGCTGATTTCGATTATCAGCCTGCTGACTCGCAGGGATTCATTAGGATTAACAGTGTTAGGTTGAAGGTGTACAGCGCGCTTCAGAAGAAGTTGAACGGGGGAAAGTAAGCGGAGAAAGAGGGGAAGGAAGGATTAGTTTGGGAAAGTGAGGGTTTTAAGAGAGGTTGGAAAAGGGTATGGTATTTAGGTAGCAAAAAAGTTTTGATTTTCGTTTGAAAAAGTCATTCATGTTCATGTTGTTGCCGAGTCTTCTTTCTCCTCCTCCCCACCCTCGCCCTCGCCCTCACCCTCACCCTCGCTCCCACCCTTAACCTCCCTCTCCCCCAAAACCTCCAACCTATCCTGCTGAGGAAACTTCTCCAAAATATTAATGACCAAACCGTCGTTACAGCTACCTCCACCCACCGCCCTTCCGGTATCCCGCTCCCTCAGATAAAACCTCCCACTCTCCGTCTCAGTGTCAACTCCCTCCATCAGCAGCCCCTCCACTTCCTTCCCCGTATCTCTGACATCCTCGTTGTCGTAATATCTACAGGCCACGCACCCAGCAGCGAACAGCCCTTCGTCCCTCCGCACGTCCTCCGCCAACCCGGCTTTATACAGCTCCTTCATCAACCAAACCGTGTAGCGAGCAACGGCGATGTTGTTCGTGTGTTTCTTGACGGCCTTGACGCTCTTCAAAACACCACCCCCCTGCAACGAACGAAGCGAGGAGCATTAGCGTAGCGAGGAGCGAAGGAACGAATTAGGTTAGAGCGTTCTTGAAGCAAGGAGTTGTATGGCGCCTTCGTAATCTTGTCGTTCCGCTCCTCGTTAGTTAGTTCTCGCTCCACATCCTCTTCGCTCCTCGCTAGTTTAGAGCGTTCTTGATACAAGGAGTGAGAGCGACACATCTTCGTCGCTTCGCTCCTCGCTGGGCTTCATCCTCGCAGCTTCTCACTTACCTCCACAATCTTCTCGCAGATGAAGTAAATGCCTCCCTCGCACAGCTTGTACAACCCCATAATCGCCGCTCCACACACATCCCCGCAGTCCGCATTAACCGCCAACCTCTCGTTCAAAACCTTCGGCGCCCCCGCCTTGCAAAGCGTGCTCTGCGTAGCCTTCGTGCAAATATTCGCCAAGAACAAAGCCCCATACCTCCCCACATGCCTGTTCGTCGGATGCGCCATCATGCACTGTATCGCCAATCTGTGCCCCTTATAGGCGAACGCCTCTTCTCTGCAGCTAGCGTCTTCTCTAGTGATACTGGCGAGAGCTGCGACGAGCGTAGCAAGTCACGTGAAGATTAGAGTTGACGGGTTAGAATTGTGCGGGTTACGTTAGGGGTGCTGAGGCTCAGCTAAATTGTAACGTCGAATACTGAATTTTCTCTCAGCTCGTCGCTTCGCTCCTCGTGGTGGCTAACCTCGTAAACCGTAAATTGCGACGTTGCTGTATCCGGCCTCGCCGGCTAAAGCGTAGCTCCCTCCTATGCCGACGGTTTTACCCGCCGGGTGCACGATATGTTTAAAGTCATCAATACGCGCGCCCTCCTCAATCTCATCCTCCCCGCTAACCGCAATCTTCATGGCGTCCCTCATCGCCTCGATGATCTCACTAGGCCTGCTCAACACCCTCCCCGAATCCACCCTTAGCGCTTCCAAAACGTCGTTGTAAATCCTACCGGTCTCATCAGTAGCGTGAACTTCGTCAACGTTCTTCTTGAGAGGGCTGCTAGCCTCTCCGTACCTCTTCGCCCAGTCCGGGTCGTCGACCAGAACATCGCTCCGCTTGTACTCGTCGTAGAATCCCTCTGTTGTCGACTGAACGACCGGGTTCGCTCGAGTGTAGCTGTCGTCGCTGTTCACGCTCTGCGCGAGGACGAAGTCCGAGCGAGGAGCGAAGCGACGAGTTAGCATAGAATATTCATTCGTTAACACGTAGTGACGCAACACACCGCGACGCAATTCTCGTCGCTGAGCTTCGTCCTCACTAAACTTCGTCTTAACTAAACTTCGTCCTCACAAATCCTCCCCTCCTCACCTCCTCCTCATCGCTCTGGTTCCCCGCGTGTTTCACCTTGTCTTCCTTCTCTCCTTCGCTCTCACTATCAGTATTATAAATAGGCTTCAATCCCTCCTTCCTTCGCTTCCAATTCCTCCTCCCCCTCTTAACTAGCCTATTCCTCCAGCTGCTCTTGTGCGGCTGTCCAATGTCTAAATCTCCCAAGTCGACCATTTCCTTATTCTCTGAGCTTTCTTTCAAGTACTCCTCCCCCCCGTTGTTCTTGAACTCCTCGATCAACAGGTCCAATTCAGACTTGGCCTTGATGCCCTCCTCCACGTTGGGCCACGCCGGGAACGTGTTCTCGATCCCCAGGGCCTTCTCACGGTTGGTGCGAGGGAGTAGACTGCACGCAGCAGAGGAGCAGCGTAGCGACGAGTTAGTAAGAAAGTCATTATATTATTCATGTAGCTCGGCCTCGTGGCTTCAGTGCTCGTCATATATTCGTATAGCCCGCCTTCTCGTCCTCCTACACATCCTCGCTTCGCTAGGTAGATGGCCCCGTCCTACCTCTTGGCCATCGCGCAGTCCTCAGTTGCCCTAACCGCGTAGGTCGCTCCGTTCCTCAAACCCGCAACCCTGTACACCGGGTACCCCCCGACACTCGTGTACAATCCCTCGACGTCCGTCAACCCTAACAAATCCCCAGCCTTGTGCAGAATGGTGGGGAAGAGGGTCTGCAGAGACGCGGGAGGAGGCAGGTCAAAGGTGTGATGGAAGCTTGGGTACGGCGCTCCATCCAAATGGAAGGACAATTTCATCTGCCCGTGTTTGACGTTGGATGCCATTTTTTGCTAAAATTCTATTGCAATTTGTGTGTACACCCCAGCAGCTCTATTTATGGACCAAGCTAAGGTCTCGAAACCTTGTCAAAACAAGGGTGGGTCTCAAAAAAAATAAAAACGATGCGTTATACCACCAGCGCCACAGTCACAGCCAAGATTATACACCAAAGGACGGTCTGATCGTTTCAAAATACGCCTAACTACAACACAGCAGAAGTCAAACGCAACTATTATTTCATCCGAGGGGGCTAGCTCCTAACTCATAACCTCACCATTTCCTTCCATTCACAGCCAATACCCCCCCTGTTTCCAGATTTTGATTAAACCTCGCCCCTCTTAACCCCTGTTGCCGCCGCGCAACAAGCGAACCTAATGAATCCCAGCACCAAAATCCACATTTCAGCAGACAGTGAGGCTGTGGCTCAGCCCTCGAGCCAGGCGGTGAGTAGGTTAATTGCGGCCTTCACACGGCACTAGAGCCGATTTCCTTAAAAACTGGCGTCTGTCTCCAGTACCCTAAACCTGAGCTAAAATATCAACCCCCTCTTTCATCGTCCCCCTTACCCCCCCACCTAACCCCTCCCCGCTAAACTCGCTCCCCCCCTACCTCCTGCACCAAACCTCGCCATGCTCCTCTCTCTCCCCCACCCCCACAGTGGGGCGGTCCGACACCCACCAACAAAGCTAGCTCCAACCTGCAACCCCTCGCTTCAACCGACACTACAACCTCCTCCTCCTCCTCCCCCACCAGCATGAAGTCCCCCCTCGCCGCCAGGCACAAGAAGAAGAAAAAGGTCAAAAAGCGCGACCTCGACGGCAAGATCGACAAGGCAAACCCCAACGCCGACCTCGCCATTCCCCTGAACAACATCTCGCCTACACAAAACAACGTCTCTCCCACTCCGGTGGGCTACCGGCCACGACAGTCCAGCAACCCAAACCTCTTGGCAGGCCCTCCCCGTGGTAACGCGGTCGAAGTGCTCTTGACCGAGGCAGACACAAACCCTCGTCCCGTACCAAGGTGAGAATGAAGGTCTTGAGGAGTCTCACGTCTCCTCGCACTAAGAACATTACACTCACCCCCCTCCCTCCTCTGCTCTCCCCCACAGCCCTGAACGCGACTTCATCCCTCCCAAAATGTTCCCCAACACCAGCACAAATTCCCGCCTATCAAACGCCTCCGAACACATGCTCCTAACCCCCCGCGCCCGCAACGCCAAAACAGGCGACACCATCCCCGCCCCTGAAATCGCAAAGGCCAAAGGTAACGCCGGCGAAGAGGAGCGATAAGCGAATGCGAAAATACCGTGAAGTAATCCACCTACTCCCTACTAGCTCCAGTCTAGATACCAACGCAACCACCCCCACCACCCTCAACACCCAATTCTAACTCGTTTACTTGAAACGTTCATGCTCTTCGCTTCGCTTGTCGCAGACGTCCCCTTAGACACTGGCATCGACCCCTCTCTGAGCGAGGCTGATAGGAAATCAATTATCACGTATAGGAAAGATTTGAGGAGAATGTCGGTTTCGCAGGCGAACATTGATGGGTTGGATTCAAGTGGGGAGAGGGAGATCGATGAGGAGGTCGCAAAGATGGTGGCGTACTTTGAGGTAAGAACGATACGATATATCCTTGGAGCTTAATTCCGAGCTAAAATATGCACTTAATACTAACTCCTCCCTCCCCTCCCCTCCCCTCCTCCTCTCCCTCACCACCAACAGGAACGGACGAAGGAACCCAAGTTCCTTATCCTTCCCGATAGCAAGTACATGCAGAGGTGGGACCTGGTAACTCTCATCGCCCTCATATTCACTGCCTTCGTGACTCCTTACGAAGTCGCCCTGCTCGAATCCGAGGCCGACTACTTCGACCTCTCTACGTGGGACCTTCTGTTTGCGGTGAACCGTTTCATCGACTTCATCTTCTTGAAGGATATGTGCATGCAGTTCTTCCTCGCCTTCAGAATATCCACCAACGGGGGAGGTAAGGACCTGCGAGGAGCGAAGCGACGAGCTACCAACGTGGTATCTAAGCGAGTAATCTGGATGCGCTGTTAGCCTTAGATTGAATGCACAAGCAGCTCGAGGAGCCCGCGCAACTCTAACTCGTCAATACTCGTCGCTATGCTCGTCGCAGGCGCGGGGCTCCTCGTGAGAAACTTCAGGGCCATTCGAAAGAACTACCTTCAAACATGGTTCACCATCGACTTGCTCTCCATCATCCCGTTCGACCTCATCGCCACCCTCGCCAAGTCCGACGCCGTCGAAGGCCTGAAGATAATCCGTATCATCCGTCTCCTTCGTTTGCTCAAGCTCGCTCGGATCTTCAAGGCTTCGAGGATCTTCAAGAGGCTCGAGTCACGACTCTCAGTGTCTTACTCGGTGATCGGGTTGGTCAAGTTCGCAGCGCTTCTACTAGTCATGGGCCACTGGATGGCCTGCGCATGGTGCATGGTCGGAGGCGGCGTACCCAGCCAACTGGAGGAAGGTGAGAAATGGAGTGAGGAGCGGCGAGCCGAGGAGTGAAACGACGAGTTAGTTTAGAATGTGCTTAAGCAAGGAGCGCGTAATTTTCATATTCCCAGCTCGTCGCTCCTCTCCTCGTTATTTTATAAGGCTCTTAATGCCCATATCATACTCGCAACCCCCCCCCTTCACTCCTCGCATTAGAAACGTTATACTAAATCCCCCCCCCTCTCCTCGCCTCCCCGCGCAGGATCCAACTGGATCAAGTACGTGGCGTGCAACCTGCTAGGCAGCGACGACGACGGCTTCCCCATGGGCTCCCTCGACGCTTGGGCCATTTACGTCTCATCGTTCTACTGGAGCATCGTCACCATCACCAGTGTCGGGTACGGAGACGTCACCCCCCAGAACACGGGGGAGATGCAGTGGTGCACCATGTTCTTGCTCATGGGATCTTGCCTCTGGGCGTACATCATCGGTGAGGCAGGATTACGGGAGTAACAATGGGGCGGAGCACGTAACGACAGTCTCAACATCGGCGTCGATTTCTTCGCTACTCGTTTCTAACACGGCTCGCTTCGCTCGCCGCTCCTCGCTTAGGTTCGGCGTGCGGAATCGTGTCCAACCTCGACGTCGATACCATTGAGCACCAGCAGACGATGGACAGTTTGAACTCCTTCATGTCCGTCCAGAACTTCGACCAGGTCCTCAGAATCAAGGTCCGCGCCTTTTTCAACCAGACCAAGGACCTCGCCAAGAGCGACAACTACAAACAGCTGATAAACCGAATGTCGCCGTCCTTGAAGGAGGAGGTACGAACATCATTATTAATATTAGTGCGAATATTGCAAAAATCTAGAAGCAATTAATACTAACCCCACCCCCTCCCTTCCCCCAACCCCCCAGGTCACCGCGAAGAACTGCGAATGGATCCAGGAAATATGGTACCTCAAGGGGTTCCAGCCGGCCCTCTCCGTCGCGCTGCTCGACTACCTCGTACCCGGAGTCTTTACCCCTCAGGAGAAGGTGTCCGTGTCGGACTGCCTCTGCATTGTCTCCCGAGGTGTCGCCTCGCGAGGGGGCGTTGTGAAGACCGCCGGCACCTTCTGGGGAGAGGACTTCATCCTCGAGAACTGGGATCTGAAGGAGCACATTGACGCGAGGTGAGAAACTGCGAGGACGAAGCCCAGGACGAAGCCCAGGACGAAGCCCAGCGAGGAGCGAAGCGACAAGCTTAGAGTACGATATCTCGTTATTAATAACATTATAAGCTAACTCATCGCTTCGCTCCTCGGCTCGATCCCCCCTCCCCCCGCCGCAGGGCGCTGACGTACGTCGAAATCCTCGTGCTCTCGCGCGAGTCCTTCTACGACTGCATGGAGGCCTTCAGCACCGAGCTCGACGAGGTCCGCAAATCTTGCGTTCGCCTCGCCGTGAGACGCGGAATCCTGAAATTCGCCCACGCGATGCGAGATCAGGGTCTCCAGGGAGCCGCCATGATGTCCAAGGCAGACATCCACAAGTACGCAGACCACCACGGCCACCACGGCGACACGGAGAACTTGGATGCGGCGGCCAGCATGTCAGCAACACGAAGGTTGACTCGCATGGGGGGGTCCATGGTGGAAGGTGGCCTCACCAAGCTCCGTCACTTCGAAGAGCACGAGTTCCACAACGTGGGCGTCCAGCTCGACAATAAAGTTACTTTGCTTAACAACAGGATTGACAACTTGGAGGGGCTGATATCAACGAAGTTTGATCAGCTAGCGGGTTTGATGGGACGGACTAGTGGAGGTGGGGGGGGGNTTAGAAGTGGAGGGGGGGGGGATGGGTAGTGGGAAATAATGCTTTCATTGTTTGTTTTACGAAGTAGACAAGTATTTTGTAAAATGTTATTCTCTCGTACAAATCAATCTATTTCCAACGTCAGGATCGCGCGTCCGTACACGCAGGTGTAGAGCGCAGATTGTGTCAAATCGATCAAGGCTGCTCAAATCGCGAGCCTCTCTCCCCCCTCTCCCTTTTCTCCCTCTCAAAAAATATAAAGATTTGCGTCACTTAAAGAGCATCGTCCTGGATTCCCTTGCCATAACCGCCGGCGTCAGTGCGAACGACGTACGCACTGGTGTCGCTCAACAAGACCTTCCTGAATCCGGTGGGGTTGGCAACCCTACAGCTAACGGTCAAGAAAACGGAAAGCAACAAGAGCGCAGAAATGGCGGCTCCAACGATGGCGACCATGGCGGCATTCTCTGCCTCGGACTATGACCGAGGAGGGGAGGAGCGAATCGGTGGGGGTTAGTTTAGAATGTCATATTCACTGCTCGTCGCTTGTATTGTCGTATTCCTCTCCTCCGCCTCACCTTGGCATCTGACGTCTCCTTGGCGGCCTCGGCGAACTTGACGCCCATTGCCTCGGTCTGGTCGAGCTGTTGCTCCTCGATCATGGAAAGGACCTCGGCCTTGCTCTTGACAGCGTCCATGTTCTCCGCAACGGGGATGACTTCGCTGTTGACTCCCCACCTCATTCCGTTCTGCCCAGTGTCTCCGACGGAGTCCGCAGGCGTGCACTTGTCATCGGAGTAGATGAAGATGTAGGGGGCAGGCTTGGGCTGCGCAGCACCCCAATTCTCGGTGCCCTCTCACTCCCCACTCCAGCTCAACACGTTGGCATCGTCGTCGGCGTTTCCGTCGTTGGTTCCAGGGGTGCTCACGTGCTGCTCAGTCCTCCACCAGATGGTGTGCTGTTCGAGCCAGACGGTGGCGTCGTCGGTGGCGACGACCGGCGTCGCCACCTTGTCGGCTCCGAAGTCGCAGCCGAGTTTGACCTGCATCTCGAGCTCGAGGAGGTGCGAGTTGTGGAGTCCCGCATGGTCGTCATTGTCGCAGGTGTTAGGAGCGCCGGAGCCAGTGCATGTCGCCTCCCAGATGATCTCGGCGGGACCGGTATTCACGAGGTTTCCGTGGCTCATGTAGCCCGGGATGGGCCTATGGAATTATTTGGGTTAGCATGAGGGGAGGGGTATCAAACGTGACTGTTGGAGCTTACCTGGTGTTAACAGTGATGTCCCAGCCGTGGAGAGCCTCGGGGACGGCGGAGAGCACTCCGTAGGGGACAGAAACCTTCACCTTGGTGGTTTCAAGGCCGTGGGTTCCGTGGGGGATCTTCAGGGAAGTTTTGAAGTAGTTGCCTGCACCTGCCCCATAGTTCGGGTTGAGTGTCACGTGGGCTGAGGCGGCAGAAAGGAAGGTAGAGAAGGCTAGAAGCTTCATAGTAGATGGGTTATTAGGCTTTGCTGGGGTTTTATAATTGGGCGGGGTTAGCCGGGGTCGGGGTTGGTGATTTTTAGGGTTGAAATCATAATGCTGCGAAAGTCGCTCAAACGTCGAAGATTATCATGCGCATCATTATCAGGTGGGAGGTTGCCAGATGGGCCGGGGGTTCAGTTGGGGGGGGGGTTAGGGGTAGACGGTGCTAAAAGGATAACTGGAGTCGGTGTTGGATCCCGTTAGAACTTCCTCACCTTGATTGATGATCGGTCATTAAGAGGAGCAACTTTTGCCCTTGTCCAAAGGCTGCCCAATGAAAGCAGCGTATATCCCGAAATGGGGGTTGTTACTGGCAACCCTTATCAACCTCCTCCCCGCCACGGTCGTCGCCAATCGCGCCCCGCTTCTCTTGAACTCCCAACTCCCTCTCGAAACATCTGGCAGGTGAGAGAGGATTGACGTACCGTTGAGACACAGCGTTGAGAGCCAAACGTTGCGACACACCGTTCTCTCTTCGTCGTCCTCTCCCATTCCATTCCTCTTACCCTCACCCCCTCACCCCTTCCCCCGAACGCCAATCCCAGAGATATTGTGGACGCCCAGGGAGAAGTAGTGAAGCTCGCATGTGTGAACTGGTATGGCGCCCACATGGAAACCTTCACCGTGAACGGTTTGCATAAGCGCACATTACAGGAGATCGTCGATCACATTGCGGCCACCGGGTTTAACTGTATTCGCATGCCGTTCGCGTAAGTAGAGAGAAAGACAGTTAGGATTTTGTTGTCACTTAATAAATTGTATAAGCACACGTGATAACTCACTCTAACATCGAAAATCTGCCCTCCCACAGCCTTGACCTCACGTTCAAACCAGACTACGTCGTTCCGACTGTCGCCCTCACTGCGAACCCCGAAATGTGAGGCACTGCGAGGACGAAGCCCAGCGACGAGCTGCTAGTAGCTGGCCTCCGCTTTTATCACTGCCATGCAAATCTAACTCGTTAATACCAATATGCATGCACCTCGCTACGCTCTTCGCAGGATCGGCAAAACCGGACTGGAGATTTTTCACCTGACCATGAAGGCGCTAACCGATGCGAGCATCGTGGTGTTCTTGAACAACCACAACTCCGTCGCGGCCTGGTGCTGCAACATTGACAGCGAGGACGGTCTGTGGAGCAACTCGGCCTACGACGCTGAGCAGTGGATTGAGAGGTGAGTTTCTTCTTCCTCTTTCGCTCAAGAGGATGTGCTCGATGATGATAAATCACCAGAAACGACGTATACTAACTCGTCGCTTCGCTCTTCGCTCTGGCTTCGTCCTCGCTTCCTTCAACCCTTCTGTAGCCTCGTCTACCTGGCGGACTACTATAAGGACGACAAACACGTAATTGGAATGGACTTGAGAAATGAAATCCACGACGTGAAGCAGGCCGACCGCTACATCACCTGGGGGGAGTCGGAGGACATAGACAACGACTGGAAGTACGCCACCGAGGTGGCCAGCGCCGCGATATACGACGTCAACCCGGACTGGCTCATCATCGTCTCCGGCCTTTGCTTCTCCTTTGATTTGAGGAAGATGGTGGACGACCTCCCTGATCTGAAGCAGGTGAACAAGCTGGTCTGGACGACTCACTATTACAGCTTTAGCAGGTGGTGGCAGAAGATGGAGAACCAGGTCTTGATCAGGCACTTGGACATGACTTGGATCGACTTGCAGGGCGTGACCATCAAGTGGATCATCGGGTCTTCCTTCGCTTTATTTATTTTAACCTTTGCCTTAAGCGCAAGGGTCAAGGTGAGTGCTTTGCGAGGACGAAGCCCAGCGAGGAGCGAAGCGACGAGCCAGAAGATAGTGTAATTTACTCATTTCTAACTAGACTCGTTATCACCTCAACGTCACAGTTCAACAAGCTCCCCGCCTTCAACTTTTATCCCAAGGAGCCCAAGGTGACTGTTGCTGCTATTACGTTTAGTCTTACCATATATTGTGTCTTCTTGATAGTTGGTTTAGACATTGGTAGCCAGGCCGTTCGAGAAGGATACGACAAGGGCGGATGCGCCACCATGGCGATCGAGGCCGACATAATGGACGTGGGCAGGAAGTGCGCCATCGCCCTCGCCGTTATTTCATCCCTCATCCACGTCGTCTTTCAGTACATGATCCAGACGGGAAAGAGCTTCAGGAGGGATGACCACGACATCAAGTTCGACGACTACAATAGTAGCAAGGAAGTGGAGATGCAGAGGCTGAGCAACGAGGGGTTGGAGAAGGACGGCAGGAGAAGCTCGAACTCGAGCGACGGAGGAAACGGGGCCAACGTGCAGGTGAGAAACTGCGAGGAGCGAAGCGACGAGTAAAGTAGAGAGCGCGTTGTCTTGAACTCGTCGCTTCGCTCCTCGCCGGAAATACGACAATTATGGTCGTAATTCGTCTGCTTTAGCAGCTTTTGTCTAAACGCTCAAGCCGCTTTCGTTGCTACTTAATTCTAACTCGTGTGCTCCAATCTTCACGCTCCTCGCTACGCTCTTCGCGCAGGTCGCCAACAAACAGTGCATGTTCTGCGACTTTTTGGTGTTCACCTTCATTCACAACGTGTTCATAATTTTGATTCTGATCCTGGCGGTGGCCATCTTCATCAACCACATGGCCAACAAGACAGAGACGTACGACATGTTCCATGACGAGCTCTACGGCAAGTGGGTGTTGGGGAACCACAACGCTCCTGTTCTGGTGGGGGAGTTTGGCACTGGCAGTGATGGCGTGTACAGTGGGGAGACAGATTATTGGTATGCGATGGTGAGTGGAAATTTGAGTGAAGCGAGGATGTGTAGGTCATTCTAACCCAATTATCTTCGCAGACCCGCTTCCTCAAAGAGTACGACTTGAACTACGCCTACTGGCCCTGGAACGGAGAGCGCTGGAACAATTCCACGCTGAGCTTCCAGAACGAGGGCTACGGGCTGGTCGACACCGACTGGGAAACCATCAGGCGTCCCAAGATCGTCTCTGACTTGATTAGTTTGAACGACGAACTTTAATCGTTTTGTAAATAGAGCGTAAATAGATAGGTTACTGCGAACAGAGAATTTTTGCACAACAAAATTCAACAAGTTTTGCCGCACTCCACGCTTATATCTTCCCCCCCAGCGACTCCCCATCCATGCGTCGTTCCAACGAAACAACTCTCCTCTTCCGTCCCTCCCCACTCCCTCTGATTCGCCAACCCACTACAATCCGCCGTCTTATACTCATTCAATAGTCCAGAATGCTCATGATAACACCCCGTAAACATGAAGCTCGCCGGAGACCCGAATATCTTATGGCATTTATTAAGCTCGTACATTCTAATTGTAGGTTGAAGACCTGCAACGAGCAAAGCGAGTCGTATGAAGATTGACGTTGATGAGATAGAATTGGGTGAAGGTGAAGGCAGCGTGTATGTTTAGTTTAAGGCTACTGCGCTCCGATGTAAATAACGACCGTAATTATTGTATTCTACCCTGAATTCACCAAACCCCTTAAATCCCCTCGTCGCATTCGCTCCGAGACTGCGTCTCACCTTGACCAGTATGACAACCTCCACTTCCATCACTTCCAAACCATTCACTAACTCTCACAACAGGTTTATAAGCCCCTTCACAAACCGCGTTATCCTTTGAACTAACTTTAACCCCTCTAATCTTTTTATAAGCTCTTCCCCCATATCCTCCTCCTATTACGGGTACGCATTCACCTCTATTCTCTGTTATTGTCGCTGCGACGAGCGTAGCGAGTCGTGTGGAGATTGATATTTACGAGTTAGAATTGCGTAGCGATGAAAGCGGCTGTTCGCGTTTAGACTAAAACTACTATCATAGACGTATCTCGACAGCAATTTTCACATTCCCAGCTCGTTGCTGAGCTCTGAGCTGCGTCTCACCTATATTATGACCTACTGACGAGCTATTACTAATACCCTTTTCTTGACAAATTGTTGTACCTTCATACTGATCAGACGTAATTTGTACACTCGTATAACTCTCTAAAATTTCTGAACTATTACCAGTACTACTAGCTATACAAACATCTTTCTTAACATACTCATACCACAAGAGATTCGAGGAACACGTTGAATCTTCGTAGTAATCTTGAACTATGAATGTACCGTCGAAACTCGTGTGATCATCATCTGGATTACTAGCTCGACCATCTTCATCTGCTGCAGTTGACGGTGTAGCGTCAGCTGTATATCTATTAATTTCCTTGTTATAACTACTAGTACTCCCCGCTTCCTGTAAGCTGGTTCCGAATTCAACACTCAAATCCTCGACTTCTGTTAAAGTTACGTCGATTATTCGGACGGAGATGGAGGAGGTGAAGGAGATACCGAAGACGCGCGCGAATACTTTTAGGTAGACGTAGGTTGAGGGGATGTTTAGGGTTAAGTCGTCGAACTGTGGGAGAGGGGAAGGGGGGTTTACAGAGTTAGAAACGTCATTTAGAAACTTCATTCATCTTGACTACCCCATCCTCTACCCCATCCTCTCATCAAATGGGTTAGGATTTCTCACCTCAGCAACAGCAAAATGCAAAGGCTTGGTCAAACTCCCCCCAAAAACCATATCATTCAACACCCAACTCCCCAACGCATCACCTTCAACTTCAGCTGACCCAATCTCTAACGTAACATCAAACGCTTCCCCATAAACACCATCTGGGTTGTTGTATATTAGAGTGTTTGTGGAGGTGTCGATGTAGACGACGGTTAGGGAGAAGGGTTGGTTTATTATTACGGCGGCAGGGACGTTTTTTAGTTGGAGCTAAGACGAGCGTAGCGAGTCGTACAAGGATTGGCGTTGAGGAGTAGTTGAGGAGTTAGAATTAAGTAACGACTGAAGCGGATTTGCTGCTGATAACCCTTTAAACCAAAGCTACTAGTGATCAGCGACCGCAACTGTCGTATTCCCAGCTCGTCGCTTCGCTTGTTGCTACTTCGTACCTCGTATGAGGGCTCGAGCTCCGTTTCGTCGCTGGAGGATTCAGAAATTTCGGGTGGTGTCATTTTTATTTCATAACTTGGCCTTGCTGGGGGAGCGGGTGTTGGAGCGACTGGGATGGGAATGTATGGGGTTGTAGGTAGTGGTTCAGCTGTTAAGGTTGTGCTACTTTCGGATGTGCCTTCATCGCAGGCTCCGAACCAGCAGGCTATGGATTTGTAGGGGGTCGAGGAGATGGCGGTTTGGGAGGACTCGAAGTCGGAGGTTGAGGAGGTGGGGGGGGTTAGGAGAAAGAGGGAGAGGAGGAGGAAGAGGGAGAGGGAGAGGGGGGGAGAGGGGAGGAGGGAGGGCATGGCTTTATCGTTATGGTAACGAATAAGTTGAGATGGGTGGGGTTAGTGGTTGGGGGAGGAGTTGGGGTAGGGGGGGGTGTCAGGGGTGGTAGTTAAGATAGGAGGGGTGGTGTACAGGACGTCGGTTATCGGCTTGCGCGTATTGTTCCTGTTGGCTTCACAGGAGTTTTGAGAGATTGGAGACGACAGTTTGATGAAGCAGAACTCCTTTCGTGACCAAAACCCAACTGTACGTGAGTCCGTACCCGTAGCAGCAGCTGCTCAACCCGGAGAGCGACATATACCAGGTATTCATTAGCGATAAGGAGCGATTCGACGTGGTCACCGGCCTGGCCAAGTTTACGACGAGGACGGACTAGAGAGGCATTTACATCGACTGCAAGTTCGAGGCATCGACACTGCGGCTGAAGGCCTCAGGCGGTATGGGCTGAGGCCGCTCTTCAATTGCTCACTCTTCACTATTCACCATTCCTACAATGTTTTATCAGCATGGCTTCCTTTATGAACTCCCCAGCGGAGCACACTCTGACTTCCGAAGAAGTAGCGTGGTGCAAAGATTTAAAGGTTGCTCTTGATTTCGCCGGAATCACACCCCCAGACGGAGGAGACTTCATGCTTGCTCAATTCGCGATTATCGCAAAGGGAAAAACAGACAAAGCCGTGCAACGCATCGAAAACTACAACAGGATCATCGTCAACGAATTCCAATACAAGACAGAAGAAGCTGTTAACTCGGAAGCGTGTGGGTATTTGAATAATCAATTTCCGGGTATGATGCAACCTTGTTTTCAATCACCCGGTTCTCCCATAACGCTCGCATCTGACGTGACAAAGTACATTCCTGGTAATGTCGACTGGAACAACAAAACCTGGAAGACATTAGTCAACGATTTCATGCTCTTACTTGACGCTAACAATTGTGATTTGGAGGAGGCTAGAAAGGGGACGGTTTTCGTGCAGGATTTGAAGGGGGTGGGGTGGAAGAATTTTTCTGCGGAGGTTGAGAAAAGGGCGACGTGCTTGTATCAAGATAATTACCCCGCAAAGTTCAAAAAATTCTACATGGTTGACGCCGGGATAATAATGAACGCTATTTTAGGCATTTGCCGTCTCTTCGTTAACAAGAAGCTTATGGATAGGATGGTCTCAACGAGTCAGGAGGATTTGTTTGGCGTGCACGGGGTGAAACAGAATGAGTTGCCGGCGCTGTTTGGGGGGAGTCATCATGAAGATTATGATACGTGGTTAATGGGGAGGTTGGCGAGGAGGGCTGAAAGTGTTCGAATTGTGAAGATTCCTGAGTAGACAATTTGAGGTGCGGTTTGTAGCTTTTAATCAAAACAATTCAATTTTATTTTTGAGATGCGCGTTTTCTGTCCCTGCTCCTTCCCCTCTTCCGAATGAATTGCTGCAAATAAACCAACCCCTGCGGCGTAATCCCCTGAATCGAGTTCGCGTCCCCTAAAGTCCCCGGCCTGAATTTCTTCAACAACTGCAACTGCGACAAGCGAAGCGAGGAGCGGATGAGTGAAGCGACGACGAGTTAGAATTAAGTAACGACGAAAGATTCGGCTCGTCGTTTGCTCATTAATGCACCTCACCTCCTCCTCTTTCAACGTCGGGAAGTTATTACGATCGTAGACGATGTCAGGGGGGATTAGGAGGCCTTGGGATTTTCGCCAGGAATCCATGTCCTTTTCTTGGCGATGGAGGTAGGCGGAGTATTTTACGGTTGCTTCGACCGTGTCGTGGGAGTTTAAGGAGACGGGGGTGAATGAGGGGTCTGTGAGGAGCGAAGCGACATTTGGTTAGAATTGATGTGTTCTCGCTGATGTCACGCTCGCCTCGTCTCACCTTCAACTTCCATAATCTCTTCGATATCACTCAAAGTGACGTGCGGCATTCTGAGGACTTCGTGAGCCGATTTCTTCACGCTTTTCTTCTTGCTTGAAGCGGAGAAGGTTCCTCCCATCTTGTCGCCTCCCTTCTCATTCCACTCGCTAACGAAAAGTCGGAACTTCTCGAGTTCGGACACTGCGACGAGCGACGAGCGTTGCGAGGAGCAGCGTAGCGAGGAGCGAGCGACGAGTTAGTATAAAAAGTGCTTACTCGCTGATTTGCTCCTCGCAGATTCTCACCTCCTCTCTCGACCTCCTTCTTCCTCTCCTCGAGCGCGTCGACCCTCTCGGGATCCTGCACAACGCCAAACTCCACCCCCTTCCTCGTCAACCTCAAATCCGCATTATCCGCCCTCAAGCTCAGCCTGTACGAGCGGCGAGCGAACGAGCGAACGAGCGAAGCGAGATGTGTTAGCGTGCAGCGACAAAATTAACGAGTTCGTTTGGAAGACAAAGAATGCTTTCACAGCGCTCACACCGCTCGCGCAGTCTCACCTGTACTCGCTCCTACTAGTAAACATCCTGTACGGTTCGCTGACTCCCTTCGTAACCAGATCATCCACCAAAACCCCGATATAACCTTCATCCCTTCCAACAATAAACTCCCTATCATCATTCCTCGCTCTCAAACCAGCGTTGATGCCCGCTACGACGCCTTGGGCGGCCGCTTCTTCGTAGCCCGTGGTTCCGCAGATTTGACCGGCGAGGTAGAGGCCCGCGATGTCTTTTGTTTCGAGGGTGTGCTTCAACGAGATGGGGTTTATGAAGTCGTATTCGACGTCGTAGCCGGGGACGATGATCTCCGTTTTCTCCATCCCGTACATCGAATTAATAATCTTCTGCTGAATCTCGGGCGGGTAAGGTCCAGACATTCCATTCGGGTACACGATGTTCGTGTTGATACCCTCAGGTTCAAGGAAGCAGTTGTGGCCATTCCTCTCCGGAAAGCGCTGTACTTTTTTGTAGATGCTAGGACAATACCTCGGCCCCATACCATCTCCATCGGCTCCGTCGTACTTCGGCAGCAGATGCTCGTACTCCAAGCAAAGCTTGTGTGTTTGTTCGTTCGTCGCAGTTTTGAAGCAGGTGATGAAATCTGCGAGGAGCGGCGAGCGAACGAGCGAACGAGCAAAGTGAACCGAGGAGCGAAGCGACGAGTTAGTTTAGAATGGTATTAAAGCAAGGAGCGTGTAATTGTCGTATTCTCAGCTCACCTTTCTCCATCGGCAACCTCAACCCCTTGAATTGTCGGACGTGATCGAATCCGATAGGGTTTGGGTCTGAACCTTGCTTCTCGAGAAGATCATAGTCGATGGTGTCACCGTTCAACCTCGGAGGCGTGCCAGTTTTCAACCTCCCAATATCAAAGTTCAACTTCCTGAAAGTTTGGCTCAGAGCGTTCGAAGGAGGTTCGACTGCAAAGGGCGGCGAGCGAACGAGCGAAGCGAGTCAAGGAGCGAAGCGACGAGTTAGTTGATAATGGTTCTTAATTAGAGGAGCGAGAACAACACTCCTGCTTAAATATGAGCGGCCTTTTCGAAGAGCCTCCTCGTTGCATTTATGACGCCTTCCAAACGTAAGTCGCTTCCGCTCCTCGGTCGTTCATTACATGACTGTTCTTAATGTTCTTAATGTTCTTAATACTCGACGCTTCGCCTCACCTTGCTCAGAGTCACGGAGGTGACGGCCGCCGGCGTAGCGCTCAAGACCGCACATGAGAGTTCCGCCGAGGAAGGTTCCGGTCGTTACTACTACGTTGGAGGAGAGGATGGATTCTCCGGTGTTCGTTATGACGCCGCGGATTACTGTGCGAGAACAGCAAGCGTGTTAGTTATCGAAACCTAAAAAAGTGACTCCTCGCATTTCGTTCTCACCTTTCCCCTCCCCCGTCTCTTCAATAATCAAATCCTCCACGGCCCCCTCCAAGAATTTCAGGTTCTCCTTCTCCTTCAGAATATTTTGCACCGCGCTCTTGTACAAATCCCTGTCCATCTGCCCTCTAGGACCACGTACAGCCGTACCCTTCCTTTCATTCAGCATTCTAAAATGGCAGCAACCTAAATCAGCGGCTGCGAATGAGCGGCGAGCGAAGTCGTAAGCCATGTAAGAAATATATCGCGTTTGAGCCGCTTTTTCCCTAACGTTATATTGTGTTCGCTCCTCGCATTACATTTACATTCTCACCTTTACCCATAACCCCATCCAACGCGTCAATCTCCCTAACCAAATGCCCCTTCCCAATTCCCCCAATACTCGGGTTACAGCTTAATTCGCCTACCTGCGCTAAATTCTGGGTGATGCAGAGCGTTTCGGTTAGGGTGGAGGAGGAGGAGAGGGCTTCGCAGCCTGCGTGACCGCCGCCAATTATTATTGTGCCATAGGTGGAGGTAGGGGTGTGGGTAGTGAGGAGGAGGGAGGGGGTGGAGGAGGGTGGCGCGGGGGGGAGTGGGAAGGTGGAGGTGGAGAGAGCACGGAGGGAGCGGATGGAGAGCATGAGAGTTAGGAAGTGAAGAAGCATGGACCGACTGATGACTTAGGAAAAGACCTTGGGAGGAAGGAAAGAGCGGTGGTAGGGGGTATGGAGCTATTTCAGGGGTTCTGTAGTTACTATATTTATCGCTGTATATTGATGAACACTTCAACGAGATGATGTATGATGAAAGAAAGACCGCTGAAGTCCAGAAAAATGCCAAAATGATGGATGTGACTTTCACCCCTAGATAATTCCCTCCGTTAAATGGCAGGTTAGTAGTTTGTTTCAATGTGATCTCAGAGCTACTATCTATCCATCACTGCAACGCCAGTGCTCCATTATTCGTTCATCAATGTTTTAAATCAATTCGAAACCTCGTTTTCTCACTCCCTCCCTCCCTCCTTCCCTCCTTCCCTCCTCCCTCCCCTCGCAGCCTACATCCGCTCTCGCATCTTCGGCGGTGGCCGAAACACCCTCGTACTCTCCTCCACCTTCCTAATATCAATTTTCAACCCCGACGACTACGCCAACATCCGCTCCACCTCCCTCTACCACCTCCTCAGTGACTCCTACATTACCCCCCTCCTCTGTCAAATCCTCGACGGTGAACAAGCACACAAATTCGCAATCCAAGCTGTTAAATACGCTGGAGTTCGTGACGGACCTTCCGCCGGTTACCGCCCCCTTCATACACCTTACCTTTGTACGACTTTAAAAGGTTGTAATGGTCGTACCCTCTTCCTCCGTAATCCGATCCTCCTCTCAGCTGGTTTCGATAAAGATGCTGATTCAATAATCCCCCTCCTAGCATCCGGCTTCGGCGGCGTAGAAATAGGTGAGAAACAGATTTTTTAATTTTCTTAATTCGAACAATATGTATGAAGAACGTTTACATCTCTGTTTCGAAATTCAGGGTGAAGTCATGGACGCTGTTTTTTCGGAGGCTACGATATCTATTTCTAAAGCGTCAACGATAATCCGAACGCGACTCTCGCTACACGCTCGCTACGCGAGTCGCAGGTTCAGTCACACCACTCCCACAACCAGGTAACCCTAAACCCCGCGTATTCCGTTTAAATGAAGATAACGGAGTGATTAATCGGTACGGTTTTAATAGTTCAGGTTTGGCTACCGTCAAGTCGAATTTAGTTAAATCGTACGAAGGCTTAGATTTCGTTAAGAAGTACCACGATTTGGGTGATGATGAGGTTGGTATTATTGGTGTAAATTTTGGGAAGAACACTCAGAGCTCTGACGCTACTGCTGATTACGTGAAAGGTATAAAAACCCTCGGTCCCCTTTCCTCTTACATCGTGATTAATGTTTCTTGCCCGAACATAAAAAACCTTACGAAATTACAGAACGATTTAAAACCTCTACTCGAAGAGTGTTCGAAGGCTAGGGATGAAGTCTGCAAGGAGAAAATGATGTTCGTGAAGGTTGGACCTGATTTGAGTGAAGGTGAGCAGCGAGGAGCGAAGCGACGATGTGCAGGCCGTTTCGTGATTGATATTGTGGAGATTTACTCCTAGTTTACTCCTCGTTCACGCCATCTCCACCACTAACACGCGCCTTGCTCACCCTCCTCCCCTCAGACGGCATCAGAGACATTTCAAACGTAATCCTAAACAGCTCAGTCGACGGTGTAATCGTCTCAAACACTAGCTCAAAACTCCGCGAAACTTTAACCAGCGAATTCAAGAACGAAAAAGGCGGACTGAGCGGGAGACCTATTAGAGATATTTCTACGAAGAGTATTAGAGAGTTTAGGAAATATTTAGGAGGGGAGGTGCCGATTATTGGGGTTGGAGGGGTTGAGGATACTGCGAGTGCTTTGGAGAAGTTGGAGGCTGGAGCGAGTGCCGTCCAGATTTACACGGGATTGACGTACGGTGGTTTAGGGATTGTTAGCAAGATTAAGGAGGGGTTGGTAGAGGAGTGTACGAAGAGGGGAGTCGCTAACGTGTCTGAACTTGTGGGAAAGTCGTTGAAGTAATTAAATGTTGTTTAAGTTTTTGGAATGCGTAAAATTGTTGGGTGTTTTTTTTAAGGTTTGTTTAGGGCTCGTTTTGTAACCATGGATAAGCAACAAGTAACTGTGCTAACCTTTCGTTGTTTCCGCTGTTTTTGAGGCAATTCCTGAAATTGTTCGCGCATCGTCTCGTATCTCCTAGGTCTTTTCCAAGCTGCGCCTCATATCCCTCGAGCGCTCTCTAAAACAGCTCCGCGGCTATTCCATACTCCTTCAATCCACCTTGATAAAAATCGCTATATTAATCACGGTCGCGAGCGTATTCGGATGATTCTTCCCCATCGTACCCTCTTATCCCTTCAAAGCTCTCTCGTAATACTCCAATCTCTTCTCGAAATTCTTCAACTCCTTATAAACTATTCCCAAACTCATCAATGTACCCAACGCATCCTTATTATCTTCCCCTAGTACCTTCGTTCTCTCCGCCAAATGCCTCTCCCAAACTTCCATCACCTCCTCATACTCTCCATTGTCACTTAGCTGACAACCTAGTGAGTGAACGTCATCAAAGTCACAACATTCTCCTCTCCCAACGCCCGCTCTCTTCACCAAATCTCTCAACTTCTCAATCAACTCACTTTTAGTTAAACAAGTTATCATTGTCCAGCAATACGTCGCTTCGAGCCCCTTCTCACTATTGCGCCCTAGCTGCTCCTCATATTCCTCCTTCGCTTGCGTAAAGTATCGCCTCGTATCATCAATATCCCAACACTCCTATCCTCATTACACGCATTGCCCAAAGCAAAACAAGCGTCCAGAATCTCCAGCTTCCTTGGATCGTTCTTCTTCTTCTGCTGCTTCTTCTTCTTATTATTTCCTCGTACTTTCTTCTCCATCACGGGCGGCATGGCCAAAACCAAAACCTCAAAAATCCTCCTCCACGCCACCACCAAAAGTGACCTATCGTCAAAGAAGTCACGACTACACAACTTCACCAGCGCCCTGAGCTTAACCAAACCCTCCGACCTTGTAATCGATAGCACTTGCGTCTCCAAGTACACCCTCACGTTATGATGGCAACCCATCCCCCCAACAATCTCCAAAACGTCAAAAACTTCCTTCCACCTCAAGTACGGCTCCTCGTTCCCAACAAACAACTTTTGAAAGTACTTGTGGAAGCTCTTCCCGCTCGCGAGCTGCCTTAAATTCTTATACGACGTCATCCACAGCCCATGCGCGCCAAGGCTCTCACAATAAACGCAAACCTCGAAGCTGGAGATGGGCTTCCTACAGATCGGGCAAGGCTCGGATCGGGTCATGAGCTCCTGCGTATAGACCCTGCAAATCATGAAATGGCCGCAGAGGCGCATCTGAGCGTCGGGGACGTTCACGACGCAGATAACAAACAAATCCACGTATTCATCCTCTTTACCCTTGAGAGGAGGGGCGTAGCGATTATATTGGAGGAGGAGGGGAGGAGGGGAGGAGGAGAACATCAAGAAATTCAACGAATGGCCGAAGATGCCCAGCATCGCGGGTGTTTTGGGAGGGTTCAAGAGGAAGAATAACGAGGTCGAGGGCGTTTATGACGCTACGGATACGACGACGGAGACGGAAATTGAGGCGACGACTGACGGGGAAATTATGACGAAGGCGGGTAACCCTGATGACGCTTTCGCTAGGAGAGGTAAGGTCGCCGAGACCCTTCAGTCTAAGATGTCTACGCTTCGCGACGCGTTTTTTTTCTTCTAACGTTCGTTTCAACGTCAATCGTTTACACTTGATGTCGCTCCACGTTTCTCAGGCGTCAGTTACACTCTAAAAAAGCCCTTCTCCAAGATCTGCCACAACTCTGAAATAACCTCCTCCGTCGAGCAGACGTCTACCAACTCCGGAGACAAGGATTACCTCGCTAGCGTCAACGTTGAGCTAGGCCTGTGGTCAGCAATCTGCCGGGGGGGGTGGGGAGGCATAGTTTGGTGACGAGGGTTGATGTTGGGGGGAGGTTGAGTGAAGAGAAAACAGGTACGGAAACCGAAACAGTGAGGAGACGTATCCATTTCCTAAACCTATATTCTAACTTATCTTCACGTCTCGCTTGAGTAGTCACGCCTTACACTTCTACCACGGTAATTGACAAGGACATAATACCCCTGACTGCTAGTTATACGCTCAACGACCCCGTCGTCATCGCGAGCAAGACCGGGATGGTCGTCTGCGGGGAAGGCATGCCGGGGTGGGAAATGAAGAGGAAGGGAGGAGAGTGTAGGATCAGAGGTTACAGGGGGTTGGGGGAGGTCTCGCAGGCTGTGAGCGGGACTTTGGAAGTGAGGATACCGACGAATATTCAGAGGAAGGTTTTGAAGAACTCGTCGGTTCTTTTTTTGTTGACGGGTGCTTGACGAGGCCGGCGAAGGCTCCGGAGGAGAAGGAGGCGAAGCTGTTTGAGAAGAAGTACTGCGCGGGGATTGGGGCGAGGGTGGGGATCATGGGGATACCGTTGAAGGTCGATTTGGGTCTCAACAAGGAGGGGGAGGTCGTGAGAAGTGTTGCTTTGGGGGGTGATTTTCAGATTTGAGGGGTTTGAGGTTGTGGGGGGGTGCGGGGAGTAAAGAAGCACGCTGTGTGTTTTGAAACAAAATGAAAGCTTTTATAGTCAAACACGATTTTGATTTTGTACGGGGTTTGCCGTCATCTCTATCTCGTCTCCATCGTACTGCGGCGGCGAGGGCGGCGGCGGCGGCGGCGGAGGTGGCGGCGGGGGTGGCGGGGGGGGCGCTGACTGGTCCTCCGCATCGGGTGAGCCTGTAAGGGTCCTGGCTCTCGACTTCACTGCCGCCCACATGCCTGTGAAGACGGACGTAATGCTTCTATCGTCATCGTCTTCCTCGCCATCGTCGTTTCCTTCTTCTAACCCTATGTCGCGCTTTTTGATTGACAGTAAGAAAATGAGTACTGCGAGTGGCACGAAAGATATGTTTACAAGGCCCATAGTAATGCGTGTATACAAAATACATTCATACTCGCGATAATCTCCCGGATCGACAGCAACCATTGTCAGTAAGCTGGCCAGAGCTGTGAACAGTATATTTAAATTTGACAGAATTCCTATTGTGTTCTCAAACTTGTTTGTGAAAGGAAGGTATAGGCAGTAAACAATCAACCCTGCTGTCATTAAATAAATAGCAAACACTATCGTGGGTACTCCCCCAATACCCCTTGTCGTGAATTCAAGTCCGAAGGTCAATGCGAATCGCCTGAGAAGCTCGAACAGCTCAAACCACCAGAACTCGGGCTTGTAAGGGTCATAGAGATACTGAATCTTGAAGGAATTGAGCTCGTCGTCCACTTCTCTCTCTTCAATAGGTTTCCTAACCTTATCTTTCTGCAAGAATAATATTGCAACCATGGAAACAGGGGTTCCCACTATGAACACTATTCCGACGAAGTACACGTAGAGGAGAAACTTCGTGTATGCGGAGGAATCACAGCTCAACGCAGGATCCACTGCTAACACGTGCTTATCATCGTCAAATGTTTCGCAGAATAATGGAGCTGCCTTCAAAGATTGCTCAGAACTAACATCGATGACGATCCCAGACTCGCTTCAAACGTTTGGTTTCTGAGTCTTCGTCTACTGCAACAAGTTAATCCCCTCCAACATCGACACTCAAGACAACGGTGCGGTAGTCGCCCACCTCCGCTGCATGCAACTTTTTTAGTAGTAGTATACAAGAAAATAAAAAAGGAAGTTTTGTCGTCTAAATTGTTTTTAGGTTTTTATCACGTAGGACTTAAGATAGAACACAGTTAAAAGGAGCGTCCTTAGACTTATACTCTTGCAAACGAATATCGAACGAGCTTTTACGCTCTCGTTTCGGGGAGAAGGGATCTTTCATCGGGTTGAGTTCTGCGATGAGCGAAGCGAGAGTGGCATGAACGATTTACAGTAAGAAAAGTTAGAAATTTACTTCGTGACGATTTCGACAAGACGCGGTTGAGTCTAATGCTACCAGCGGAGCGGAATTGCCAGCACAAATGCTAGGTTCGCAGCCTTCTCACCTTGCACGGTTAAGAACAGCATTAGTTCTTTTGTGTCGGCGGGGACGCGCTCGGAATCGTCGACGCCGACGCAGGCGGAGAGGATCGATTTAGGGGAGGGGAGGAGGTAACCGTTCCACCAGAGGTTTAGGAGAGGGAGAGGGCATACATTGGGGTAAGCTTCGGCGAGCTGATGAAAGTGAGGGAGGGATTTTTGGGTTAGCGCAAGGAGTATGAGGATCGATAAATGAATGAGAAAAATACCTGCTTCTTGATTTCTCCGATCGTCATATTGCCTAAGTTGACGTTCTGTATAATTTTAGAACCGCCGGGGATAGCGAAGAAGGAGGAACCGATTGTTAAAGTCGTCATTTCGGGCGATCGAATCTCGCGAGTTTGTTGGGGTGGATTTTATTGTTTGCTACGGTCTTGGAAGCGTTTTAAAACTGGTTGTGGGTCGTGATATAATATGGTTATAAGTGAGACAAATCTGGCGCGTGGTGCAAATCGAGGTAGAGAGAATTCAACGAGATGAGGGCCGAATTTTGGTTGCCATTCTGGAAAGTTCAAAACTGTTTGCCGTCCCTCCACGTATCGACACGTACTCAAATTTTAGCTACTTTCTTAGTAACTACTAAAGTTGCTCCAGTAAAGCAACTGTGAATACTTCATTCTACATAGTAAACGTGTTATCAACGATACAAATTCGAGCCGTCGTCTCTTCCTCCGCCCTCCTCCCTCCTCCCTCCTCAAAATGTTCCTCTCCGCAAGCAACTACCACCACAGTGACGGCAGCGACAGCGACACCGACCTCGATTCCTCGGTATCCACTCCCGTCAAGTCGGCCATCCCGCTCCCTCCTCCTCCTCTCTGCAATGACGATCCAGTCGCAGTTGCCCCTCCCACCCCATCACCTCCCTCCCCTCCTTCGCCTTCCACATCCGCTGCTCCACCAAATCCACCAACCCCAATTTCTCTCCTCCAAAAGTCCCACCTCCTAACCCTCGCCTGCACCCACAATCGCGTGGACATTATAACAGAGCTGCTGAGTGATTTGCCTGAGGATTTGAAGGAGAATTTGTTGAATCCTGATAAAGGTGAGAGGAGGCGAGCACATTCGCTCGCTGATATCGCTCGTATCGTTTCCGCTATCTCCACTAACACGCTCGCTTCGCTCTGGCAGAAAAAAATCCCTGGTCAACCTTCACAACCCCCACAATCCTCAACCCCGAAACCTCCGAAGAAATCTCCACAACCCCCCCCTCCCCTCCCCTCACAACCGCCATCCTCTCCTCATCCATCGAATCCTGCACGGCTTTGCTCTCCTTGAACGCCGACCCCCGTCCCTCCTATTATGAAGCTAAAAAAAACGATCAAATTATAAAGCAAAGGTGAGGCTGCAAGGAGCAGCGAGCGAACGAGCCGAGGAGCGAAGCGACAAGATTACGAACGCTAAGCGACGAGATTACGAATATTACGCTCCTCGTATTAAAATAATTTTATACTAACTCGTCGCTTTGCTCCTCGGCTCGCTTCGCTCGCCAAACAGCTGGGGCGGCGCAATCATCCGAATCATAGGCTCAGACGACGTCGCCAAATTCTCCACCTTCTTCGGCGACTCCGGAATGGGTGTAGATGATTTCCTTAAAATCATTAAACCCACAGGCAACGGTAATTACGGAGGTGAGAACCTGCGAGGACGAAGCCCAGTGAGGAGCGAAGCGACGAGCTAGAAGACAGAATTATGCAACAAGGAGCGAAGCGACGAGTTTCGCAATCTCCACCTCTAACACGCTCGCTTCGCTCGCCGCTCCCCCCTCCGATCGCAGACTGCGAAGACTTCCTACGCGTCATGAACGCTGATCTCTGCTCAAAACGTTTCAAAGAGCTGTTCAAGATTAACGGGAAAATGGTCAAACGGGATAACGAACAGTTTAATAGGTTACACGAATTAATGCTTTTAGAATCTACCCTGCAAACCACGCTTGATGATTCTTTGACGGAGTTGAGCATTATATCCGGATTGATTGAGAGTGGGAGTAAAGGGTTGATTGAGAATGTTAGGATTGTCAAGGAGGAGATTTATTATAATAAGAGGGTTGCGGAGCAGGAGATGAAGGTTTTGGAGGGGTTGGTGGATCGTTTTGAGGGGTGGATGGGAGTTGAGGGTTTCGGGGGAGAGCTGGATGAGGAGGTGAGCGCGAGCGAACGAGGAGCGTAGCGACGAGCTTAGCGAAGCGAAGATGTGTAGACTGAACGAGCCGAGCGAAGTTTCGAGCTGTAAATACACATTCGAGCGTAGCGAGGATGTGTAGGTGGACTAAACGAGGAGTGTCGCGACGAGCGAGCGAAGCGAGGATTTGTAAGCCGACTGAACGAGGAGCGTAGCGACGAGCCGAGCGAAGCGAGGATATGTAGGCGGACTAAATGGTAGATGACGACCAGTAAATACACATCCCTCGCTACGCTCGAATGTGTAGGTGGACTGAATGACGCTAACTTGTCGCTTTGCTCCTCGCTATGCCACAGGTCAAAAACCGACTATGGAACTTCCGGTACAGCGTCGTCGGGGATGACGGGGAGGTGAGGCACTGCGAGGAGCGAAGCGACGAGCTGGGAGTACGATATTTCGCCACTGCGAGGACGAAGCCCTCAGCGAGGAGCGAAGCGACGAGCATTAAGAGCATTATAAACCAGCGAGGAGCGGAGCGACGAGATTACGAAGGCGTCATAAATAAAACGAGGAGGCTCTTCGAAAACGTCGATCATATTGAAATGACGAGAATTCGTCGGCTCTTCGAAAACAATGCTCGTATTGAAACTCCTCGTTCAACTCCCCCCTCCCCTCATCGGCTCGATAGCTCGCTGCTCCTCGCATTAAGAAAATTAAGAACATTATAAACTAACTTGTCGCTTTGTTCTTCGGCTCGCTTCGCTCGCTGCTCCTTGCTACGCTCGTCGCAGATTGTATTTTTGGACTCGAACGAAAACTTCGTAAAGGAGAAGGTCGACAACCTCATCCGTCGCCAAACCCTCTCCTCCTCCTCCAACAACTCCGACGCGCCGCCCTCAATCGACGAGATCATATCGAACTTACTCCAAACAACCTCCAAAACCATCGAATCCCTCCAAGCCGAAATAGCCGCCACGAGCGATGACCTGAACGCCTTCACCTCCGATTTGGATCGCACAGGTCTGACAGCAGTGTTGAAACACTACCGGACTTTGAGAGAAGAAGGTAGAAGAGGTAGCGAAATGAACGAGGTGATGAGGATACATCAAGGGAGAGTGGAGAGGGAGTTGGAATGTTTAGGTGAGGGGGTGGACACTGTGAGGACGAAGCCCAGCGAGGAGCGAAGCGACGATGTATTCGTGATAATTCAGGTCGTCGCTCCTCTCCTCGTTTTCGCTATCTCCATGACTAACACGTTCGCTTTGCTCCCCGCTCGTCGTCGCAGAAGCCGGAGTTTACCGCAAGAAAATAATCCAAAATTCGGGTTTCGAACTCGGGGAAGAACAGATGGTTTCAAACATCACCGAAATTGTGGAGGCGAGCGAGGAGATGAAGGAGAGGATCAACAGCAGCCCGCATCCGGATAGTATTTGGGGGATTATTTTGAGGCTTTTCTTGGGATTCGATTATGACGATGAAAGGGCGCCGCGGGTTGGAGGGACGGGGGTTATGATAGTTTAAGTAATGTAGGAAATGATTTTCATTTTATTATTTGAAATTTTTTAATTGTTTACAGACCATGTATGCTGGCAATTCGGACAGTCGTAAAACGCAGTCTGTCCCTCATCTACGGAACGAAGCTGGAGAGTGTAGAAGGCGACCTCGGGGTGGTCGCATTTGGGGCAACTCTCTTCGATCGTTTGGCGGTTCAGACCGGAGGACTCTTTCATTCGCTTTTGCTCGGCGTCAGATTTGGACCACATCGGTTGGACGGTGTCCTGCGTGATGAGGGAGTGTTAGACGAGCGAATGAGGCCGAGGGAAGTGAGGATGTGCAGGTGTAGTTGTAGGCGAATATGAACATACGAGCACATGAGCACATGAGCGCATGAGCGAGCGAATGTGATCCTCGTTACCGCTTCGCTCGTCATATCTCTCTCGTCTCATCATTTCTCCTCACCTTGGACTTGCTAGTCTTCGTCGTAACCTCGCTAGGAAGCACGCTCAAATTCGAATTCAGATCGCAGCACGGGCACACGAGGTCGCCTGTTGAGGTGAAATTCACGTGGGTGCCGCAGGCGGGGCAGAAGGGGAAACGGAAGGAGGAGGATGGGGCGAGGGACATGATGGTGGATTGTTGGCTTCCGACGGTCTTTAGGATTGAGGGGAATTGAAGGGATAGGTCGAGGTGTTGGGGATAGGAAGTTAGTAGGGGGGGAAGACAAGGTTTTGTAGCTGTAGTTTGTTGTGTGCTTATATGACAAGCTCGTTGAGTCGCTGAAAACAAGATGCGAAATAATTCTGAAGAGGCCCAGGAGATTGCAATTCCCTCAAATTGAACATGAACACGTTGCTTGCTTGCTACGCCCTTTTAGTATTGGGGTCTCACGGCTTCATAATCCCTCTATCCACCAGCATTCAGCGTCTACCATGCTCTTTGAATCATTTCTCCGCCGATCTAAAATATACGCCAGTGCGACCAACGACCTTGATTTCATTTCACTCTGAATCATCCCATGTACCCGTTCCACCACCTCTGGTATCAACACCAACCTACACCTACCAACAAGAAATCGTTACCGCATTAATCCTCTTAATAACCCTCTCTCCGCATCCCGCCCTCGCTTCCTCCTTCCCTCTCGCCCCATCCTTAATCTCGAAAGCTCTAACCTCCTCCATCTCCGCTGCCAAATCCAGCCTCTTCCAAGTAACCCTATTAATGTGGACTCGAACCACAATGAACCACCAGTACAAGTACGGCGGTGATTTCAAAACATCCTTGAATACTCTGTACTTGGATGGTGGTATTAAGCGCCTCTACTCTGGTCTTCCGTTCGCTCTAATCCAAGTCCCTCTAACACGTTTCTGCGACGTCCTCTCCAACGAGCTTGCCACGACCTTTATCCTCTCTTCCGTACCCCTCCCTTTAAGATCCTTCGCGGGTTCTTGCGTTGCGAGTAGTTTCAGGTTCATTCTAACGCCAGTTGATACACTGAAAAGCACGTTGCAGGTTAATGGGAAGGAAGGGCTAAACGAGATTTTAGAGGATTTCAACGTTGAGAGGTTGTATAGGGGAGGGGTGGGGAATGCGGCGGCTAGTTTGGTGGGGCATTATCCGTTCTTCCTAACGTATAACTTTTTGACTGATTTGATTCCGGAGGGGGCGAGGAGTGTGGAGGTGAGGAGACGAGCGAGTAAGAGGAGCGGCGAGCGAAGACGCGGATTTGAGATACGCGGAAGCGACGAGTTTGTTAATAACGGTTCTTAATGCGAGGAGACGTTCACTTCGAGCTGTCGAGGAATTAAACGAGAACATTAGCGAACGCTCAGCGAGGAATTTAACGAGGACATTAGCTTCGCTCACGTCGCTTACTTTACTAAGCTAACACGGCTCGCTTCGCTCGCCGCTTCACTTGCAGGGCGAAGGGCTGCTCACGTTTTTAGCTTACAGAGCGGCGGTCGGAGTAGGAGCAAGCGCGGCATCAGACTGCGTCAGCAACGTCCTCCGAATTCTAAAAACCGTCAGGCAAACTACGGAGGAGGACTTGACGTACAAGGAGGTACGAATATATGCTCCTCGCACACGCGAAAATATCGCCACAACTAACACGGCTCGCTTCGCTCGCCGCTCTAGGTCTTCGACAAACTGCTCGAGGAGGAAGACGGGGATTTACTGAAGGTTTGGAGCAGAGGTTTGAGTACGAGGGTGTCTATTAATGCTTTGCAATCGGGGCTGTTCAGTGTGGGGTGGAAGTACTTGCAGGCGACTTCTAAGTAATTGATGAAAATAGATGATGAAAATGATGATTTGTATAAAAAACATAAAACTGCTAATCAACGATCATTGAGATTTGAAATGTAAAAATGCAATTTTCCTAAAATTGCAAAACATAAATTAATCCCCCAAACATAATCCTCAATCGTTGTTCGTTTTCGTGCACCACGCATGCAAAAGCTGAACCAAATGCAATGCAATAGTGCAATCGTGCAATCGTGCAATCGTGCAATCGTGCAATCATGCAATCGTGCAATTGTGCAATCGTGCAATCGTGCAATCGTGCAATCGTTCTCGTTCACCGCGCATGCAAAAGCTGAACCGTACTGGCTCACTGAAACCTAATCGTGGAAGCGGTACCGTCGCCTTGGTAATCATAGCAGGTCAAGATGACTTGTTTGTTGACCTTCATGGTCTCGGTGACCAATAGGAAGGTTTGATCATCGACCTGTTCCTCGATTTCATAGAACTTCCTATCCTCCGTGCACCACCTGCGGTGGTCAGGGCTACCGCGAGCGTATTGCGGATCAGGGCATGGCTTGCGCGGATTGCTGCGACGAGCGGGCGAGCAGCGCGAGCCGTGTTAGAAACTGTAAGAGGAGCGAAGAAAACGATATTACTACGACTCACTCATAGAGCCACTCAAAGACGAGACTCTCGCCACAAGGGAGGAGGAGGCGAGTGACACCCATGCATTTCGGGTACGACCTCAGGCCGTCGCCACCCCAGGCGCAACCAGTCTTAGGACCGTTAAATAGGGTTGCGATGTTCGGTTTTAGGGTATTGGTTACCGTGAGACTTGTGCTGCGCCAGCCGTAGCCATTCCGATCCATCGTGTGGAGATAATACTCGCACTCACAGGTGGGCAGCGGGATGGGTTGAGGGCGAGGAGGTTGGGGGCGAGGGTGAGGAGGGTGGGGACGAGGACGGTGGTTAAATTCCTCGCTACTTGAGGACGACTCTGAGTGGTAAGGAGGGTGGGGAGGAGGGTGGGGAGGAGGGTGGGGAAGAGGGCGAGGGTGTCGAGGGCGGTTTTGGGATGGCTCGGACTTGTGAGGATCTTCCGAGTCCATCGGCGGCACCAGCTTGTCTTCGCCGAACTTGTTGGGTGTTTTCTTGTCGAGCTTTGGCGCGGATCGCTTGGGCTTGGGAAGATCTTCAGACGACGGGGACCTCGACTTGTCGACTTTGTCGGGCCTTTGCCTGCGAGATTTCTTTGGAGTGAGCTCGGGCTCGGGATTGAATGCGGGTTTCAGGACAGATTCCGACGGCTTTTTATTCTGCTTCTGCTTCTGGTCGGTTTTTTCGAGTTTGTCTTTGCGTTTCTCTCACTTGGGTATAAGCTTGACATCGGTTTTTTGCATTTTCTTTTCGGTCCTCATCATTTTCTTCTCGCTGGTGCTTTGGGAGTGTGCGAGTAGAAGGGCCAACGCGAGAATGACAACGGCCAGGAGTTGAGTTCGATTCATGCTGTTGTGTGCGGAGGGCTGTATTTGGGGTCAGTAAAATTAGTGAGGAACCCGAAACCGCCCACGTAGGTATGGCAGGACACGGTGAAATCGGCCATGTTTTCGTAGAGCTCGGGGTTTAGCAGAGTTGCAGAGGGCCGCGATGGCGACTATGGTGTAAGTGCTGCGCACATCTACCTCGCCATCGGACTTCGACCACCGTCTTATTAAAATCATTAAAAGACTTTCAATACAGCGTTTTGGCTCTCAGTATTAAACTTTATGACGATCATAATACGCACAGAGCTGAATTTAGCCGGGGAGTGTCACATGTTATCTTTAAACCTACACAATCAAGCAATTTCTGCCAAATTTTATTTCATGCGAATTCCTTGGAACAGGATTTTAAAATTATGAATTTTTGTGAATTGTCTAAGAAGAAATACGACGAGCGCTGACCCTAATTTTGGGGGTATTTTTGGATCAGAATTTCAACTGGAGGAATTTTAGTGAAATGTCAAAAAAGAAAAAAAGAAACACATCATGAATGTATCTTTTCCAAAGAAACCGTAAAACTCTTTTCCCCTAATTATATTTTGTCCCATTTATAAATCATTTCGTTCCCAACTACCATGGCATTCTCCTTAACCAACTCCTTTACCCCTTTTACCCCCCCCCCCCCCCGTTCCCCAGTTCCCCTTTTCCCCGTTCCCTCCCCTCCCCGCAATTTTTCGTTTT
>BLQM01000269.1:44947-59660 GCA_012489335.1 Triparma laevis f. inornata
TTCCCTCCCCTCCCCGCAATTTTTCGTTTTAATTATTCTCTACAACATTTCACCTACGCTATTAACGTCCGAGTAGGAGTAAGGCCTTAGATCCTTCTTAAATGAGAAGGCTGCGATGAGGCCTAGCAGGAAGAATCCTCCGCTGACGATGAACTGTGAATATTCGAAGGTTAGAATTAATAAAATAACGCGTTGCACGAATCGCAACTCGGACTCACCTCTAACCAAGTCCTCCCACCCAAAAAGCACTTCATATGCTCAATCTGACACGCTAAATCCAGCGCGAACAAACTCCAACTCGGTCCAATAATCCTCGGCAAAGCTCCCGCAGCGAACATCCACCCAAACCAAGCTCCTTGCGGCGTCGGTCCTAAAATCTTCGAAAAGACAGAAAGAGACACATTACGACCAAAAGGGAACGCAACGGTTATTAAAGTGAAACCGATGAAGAAACGACCTGCGACAAGTGTAGCGAGTTGCACGAAGATTGGCGTCGACGAGTTAGAATAGCGTAGCGAAGAAAGAGGCTTGTGCGTTTAGACCAACGCTACGAGCGCAGCCGAAGTACTCGCGCAAATATTGAGTTCGTTACTCGTCGCTCCGCTCCTCGCAGTGTCTCACCTAATGGTAGAGTAATAGGTTTCTCAGTTCCGGGTAAAGAATCGATAAGAAAAATACTCCCAGCTAATCCAACGAGTAAACTTGCGATTAGGAGGTTGTAGTCTGATACGACTCTGCTTAAGTACTGCGAGGAGCGGAGAACGAAGCGAGCCGGAGAGCGAAGCGACGAGTTAGTAAAGCAATACGAGGAGCGTAGCGACGAGTTGTATAGCGCCTTCATAATCATACGTTCTATTTCGAGCGAAATTCGACGACACTCGTAATATCGTCACTCCGCTCCTCACTAGTATAGAATGTTCATTCGTCAATACTCAACGACGCAATACTTGTCACTCGAGCTCCGCATCCTCGTCACTTCGCTCCTCGCTGGCTTCGTCCTCGCTCCTTCGTACCTTGACGACTACGCTGGTTAGGAGGGAGACTACGCCGACGCCGACGAAGAGGAGGTTGACGTCGCGTTGGTTCCAGCCGTAGGCTTCGAGAACGAAGGGGGTTGTGATGGTTTCTTGGATAGCGAAGCTGTAGGAAACGAGGACGAGCGAAGCGACGAAGTTAGTTAGTAGCTTCATTAATAAATTTGTTCGACTCCAATTTTTTTTCTCACCTAAAGAAATGAATGACGAAGATGAACAGGAGCACCGTCAAACCTTGAGCGTTGGGAGGAGCTAAGTTGGTTCCGTCGTCCATGCTCTTGTCCATGCTGTACTTTCCCCCCCTGCTTTCTCCAACCTCGACCCCTCCAACTCCATTTGATTTAGTCTCCCCGTAGCTCGGGCTCGGCTCCGGATCAAAGTAAGCCACCACCAAAAAGAAGATAGCTATACAGAGAACGAGAATGAACCACCCAGGTGTCGTGTAAGCGTCGAAGGCGATGCCGCCGACTTTCATGTCGACGGAGGTGAAGAGGGCGCCGAAGGAGGGACCGCAGACGAAACCGAGGATGGCGAAGGTGCCGAGTTCGGAAGTCTGCGACGAGCGTAGCGAGTCGCGTGAAGATTGGAGCAAGCGAGTTAGAATTAGGGAGCGACGAAAGTGGCTGTTCGCGTTTAGACTAAAGCTGCTAAAGCAGACGAATTACGAACATAATTATCGTATTGCCAGCTCGTCGCGTTCGCTCCGAGACAGTTTCTCACCAGCTCCGTGACACGGTGGGCAGGAGCAGTCTCACTCAAGTACGTTTGCTCGACAACTGGGTTACGACGAGAGTGATAAAGTTAGAAACGAGAAGAGAATCGAAAGTACTATCGTTTGCATCATCTCACCTTGCTTCCCACCGGTCCAAAGTCCCTGAAGTGCCCTCCCCCAAAAAATCGTCCAAGGAGAAGTCACAACGTCGCCGATAACGTACATGAAGGAGCCTACGATTCCAAAAGCGATGCACATTAGGAGAGTCGTTTTCGCACCGACCTGGGGGGGGAGGGGGGGGCGAGCGAAGCGAGCTGTGTTAGAAAGAAACTTCATATACTAAATCGTCGCTTCGCTCCTCAGCTCGCTCTCACCTTGGAGTAGATAGTCATCCTCTCATAAATCTTCCCAAAAACAACCGCACCAATCATCTCCCCCACGCTATAAATCGCTACGGTGCTACCGTAAAAGTAGGCGGAGGCGTGGTTTCGGGAGAGGTAGGGTTGAAGGGAGGGGAGGATTATTGAGAAGGAGACGCAGGAGAAGAAGACTGGGAGGAGGGAGGAGGAGAGCGAAGAGGGGATGCGGAGGTGGAGGTGTAGGGTTAGGGGTTTTGAACTGAACGAATTTAACGACGAAGACGTTGCGGACGAAGACGAGGACGTTGCATACGAAGACGCTGTTGACGAAGATGTTGATGTTGTGGACGAAGACGACGTGGAATTCGAATAGCATAGACGATGATCAAATATTAAAGTGCTACTACGTCTACTCCCATTAATAATCAGCTGTTCATTTCTTTCTCAATCCCTCCGTCTCTCATCTCACCGTTGACGTAAAACAAAATGCGCCACTTCAACGTCGGATCATCTCCATCTCCGGCTCCCGTTTCTGAGCCTTTCCCGATGAGGTTGGTACGCTCGGTGGCGGGATGCTTCGCCATGACGAGGGAGAGGAAGAGGGCTATGCCACGTTCTTCACTTCACGGACAGGGTGAAAAGTTGAAGAGTTAGGGGATTGAGGGACGCGAAATTGAATTATTTGTAGTGCCGGTGGGATTGAAGTACGATGTGAATGCACAGAAGAGAGTATGGAACGTAAAGAAGACTACAGCAGTACAGTTCCCACAGTTTCTCGATCAGATTCCAGCCCTTCTTCCCTCATTTTGCATTTTCTATCTTTCGCCACATAATTCATCAATATGTCACACTCTCTCTCCGCTGTCAAAGGTGAGCCTTCTATCTTCATTGTCGTCGTCCCGCTGAACCCTTAAAGCTACGTAAACGCGCCCAATTATTAGCCATTTACCATCTCGACCCGTGCCCCACACATTGCCTCCGCTCGGTGATGCCCGTCGTCAATTTTTTCTCTAACCCGCTATCCCTTTCCCAATTCAAACCCAGGTGCCTCCGTCGACGTCGTCGTCCCCGCGCGTGCCCTCATTTCCGTCTTCTACAAAGACGGAGTAGTCGAGCTCGCCCAATACCTCTCCTCCCTCGGTTGCGAGATTCTCTCCACCGGCGGAACCGCCAAGAAAATGAGGGAAGCTGGATTAATCGTTAAAGACGTCAGCGAGCATACGATGAGTCCGGAGTGTTTGGATGGGAGGGTTAAGACTTTGCATCCGAAGATTCATGGGGGTTTGTTAGCTGTTAGGGGGAATGAGCAGCATGAGAAGGTGAGCGAGGAGCGAAGTGACGAGATCAATAAATGAACATGGACTGCACTAAAATTTACCATTCATTCATTCTAACTCGTCGCTTCGCTCCTCGTCAGGACATGGTCGACAACGAAATCGGAGTCATCGACATCACCATCCTAAACCTCTACCCCTTCGAGGCGACCGTCGCCAAGGGCTCCGCCTTTGAGGAGTGCGTTGAGAACATCGACATCGGAGGGCCTTCCATGCTCAGGTCCACCGCGAAGAACCACGCCTTCACCACCATTGTGACGGACCCGAGTCAGTATGGGGAGCTCATGGAGACCATGAAGGCCAATGGAGGAGGAACCACACTTGCCATGAGGTGAGGCACGAGCGTAGCGAGCGCTTTACTCAGCTAATATACTTATTTTTTCTCCTAACACTGCTCGCTACGCTCGCAGGAAACGCTTCGCAGCCCGCGCCTTTGCCACCTCCGCCGCTTACGACTCTGCCATCGCTTCTTACTTCGCCGCGCAGCTCGACACCAACGCCCCTGTCGCCGCCCGCGTGTACAAGCCCGAGTACTCCTTAAAGTACGGCTGCAACCCCCAGCAGAAGCCCGCCGGCATCAGCAGGTACGACGCAGCGAGGACAAAGCCCAGCGAGGAGCGAAGCGACGAGCTGGGAATGGGAGGATTACGGGAGTAACAATGAGCCTGCGACGTAGTCGCTTTAGCCTAAACGCTCAAGCCGCTTTCACCCCCACCCAATTCTAACACGCTCGCTTCGCTCGCCGCAGCATCTTGGGCCACCCCCTCCCCTTCTCCGTCGTCAACGGAAAGCCCGGGTACATCAATTTGCTGGATGCGGCCAACGCCTGGCAGCTGGTGAAGGAGCTCAAGGAGGCCACCGGACTGGCTGCCGCCACTTCCTTCAAGCACGTGTCCCCCGCCGGAGCCGCCCTCGCCGTCCCTTTAACCGCCACCGAGTGCAAGGGTGAGATATTGATGCGAGAAGATCATTTATTGCTAATCCTCAACTAAAACGGCTCGCTTCGCTCGCTGCAGCGTTCGAGATCACCGAGGAGGACGCCGCCAAGCTCACCCCCGGAGCCCTAGCCTACATCCGCGCAAGGAATGCCGACCCCATGTGCAGTTTTGGAGACTTCGCCGCCATCTCTGACGTTGTTGACGAGGACACGGCCATGTACCTGAAGAAGGAGGTCTCCGATGGAATCATCGCCGCCGGGTACACCCCCGAGGCGCTCGAGATCCTCAAGAGCAAGAAGAAGGGGAACTTCATCGTCCTCGAGGCCACCCCCAACTTCGTCCCCCCCTCCATGGAGTACCGCGAGGTCTTCGGAATGGCCTTCTCGCAGAAGCGTAACGACATCATCGTCTCCAACGACCACCTCACCAAGACCGTCACCAAGGCCGCCGTCACCGACGACGTGAAGCGCGACATGATCCTCGGGTGCATCACCCTCAAGTACACGCAGTCCAACTCCGTCGGATTTTGCAAGAACGGGCAGATGATCGGAGTCGGAGCCGGCCAGCAGAGCCGCGTCGACTGCGTCAAGCTCGCCGGAAGGAAGGTCGCCACCTTCAGCCTGAGGCAGCACGAGCAGGTAGGAGCGAGGGGGAGCGAGGGGGAGCGAAGAGCGAAGGACGCAGCTTCAACCAAATTAACAATGAAATCTAACGCACGCTCGCTACACTCGCAGGTCCTCGGCCTCCAGTTCAAGGCGGGAGTCAAGCGCCAGGACCGCGTCAACGCGCGCGTCCGCTACATCGAGGGCGACTTCACCGCCGAGGAAAGGGTCCGCTGGGAGGCCAACTTCGACGAGGTCCCCGCCCCCCTAACCGCCGAGACCAAGGCCGCCTACATGGACGCCCTAAACGGCGTCATCCTCTCCTCCGACGCCTTCTTCCCCTTCCGCGATGGAATCGACCACGCCTCCAAGGTCGGCGTCAGGTGAGACGCAGCGAGGAGCGACGCGACGAGCATTAAAGGTATTCTAAACTAACTCGTCGATTTGCTCCTCGCTACGCTAATGCTCCTCGCTACGATCGTCGCAGCTTCGTCGTCCAGCCCGGAGGATCAGTCGCCGACGCCTCCATCATCGAGTGCTGCGACGAGTACGGCATGGGAATGTGCATGACCGGAGTCCGTCTCTTCCACCACTAAGCGAGGGGTAGGGCTACAGCTACAGCTACAATACATAATATTTTGGGGGCGGGGAAAGGGTTTGGCTGGAAACTGCTCGTGAAAACGTGATAATATTCCAAAGGGGTTGAGCAACTCGCCAACTGGCACTGGGAGCCAGAGGCGTTAAAAACGAGGCCAAAGAGAAGAACGTGAAATTTTGTTTTCAAAACATGCATTCATTTTTTAAGGTTGGGTTTGTTGCTGTTGTTGCTGTTGTTGCTGTTGTTGCTGTTGTTGCTGTTGTTGCTGTTGTTGCTGTTGTTGCTGTTGTTGCTGTTGTTGCTGTTGTTGCTGTTGTTGCTGTTGTTGCTGTTGTTGCTGTTGTTGCTGTTGTTGCTGTTGTTGCTGTTGTTGCTGTTGTTGCTGTTGTTGCTGTTGTTGTTGTTTGGAGCGGAGGTGGGCGACTACTGCGGCGATGTGGTAAAGGGAGATGTTGGAGGGGAAGAGCTTGGAGCAGTTTTGGAAGACATTGTCACCATGCCTTTGAAGCGAGTCTGGGATCGTGTGCTCTAGGCGACAAGTTCCAACAAGCGGGAGTGGATGGGGGGATTATCGAGCTCGAGGACTCCTAAGCGAATTAATGAAATTAATAAGAATCAAATCAAAGGCTTTATGTTTTCAAAACACATCATTTGCGTCTTTTTTGGGAGGGAGGATGGGGATTTAAGAAATGAAATCACGTTTTTGTTTCGAATGAAAAGAGTGAGGGGCGGGTTTATGGTTATTGTGAGCGGAGGTATGCGATGGATTCGGAGGTAGTATCGTGGCTGATCATGTAGTTGTTGCTGACGTCGATGTCTGAGGGGACTAGCTTGTAGAATAAGGCCGCCGCTTATCTTTCCCACCATGAACAATCAACTCTCCTCTCATCATACCCTCGATGATCCTCTGATCTGCGATAACTCCGGCCATGCGATTCCACTCTGTGCTCAAAACGCAAATCGACATCAACGTTTGGTCGTGAGCAAACTCAACGAAGAATATCATGAATTGAGGTGTGTGCATGAAGTCGTCGACCGGCGCAGGAGCAGTGTTTACTGCCATCAAAGTCGCCAAACTCTCCACCGGTGGGAACTTGAGAATCTCCTCCTCGTCCTCGTCCCCCTCGTCTCCCGCTCCTCTCTTCCCACTAGTTTTTCGGTTCTCGTGGTCCTTCTTAGACTCGGAGGCTACAGACTTGGACATCGCGGTGCGTAGGTTTCGAGAACTCGAATGCAAAACTTTTTCAGATTTTCTTCAGCCAAAATCAGAATCGAACAAATCACCGTCCCACACGCCGCCCTGACGTCTGTCACTCTTTCTACGTACTCTCATAGCACACCAATCCCCCCTCAACCCCCTCCATATACACCAAACGGTCCCACAAAAGTGTTTTAGCCAATCCCCGTCTAATCCGACGCCGAGAGAATTTGACGCCTTTGGACGAATGCTTTCCACTTTCCCTGAGACGATTGATCAGTTCGTGTTACAGATGACTACTGCTGTTGGTTCAAGCTGAGGTGAGGCGATTTTTTAGAGCGTATTCAACATGGTTAGCGGTTTCAGTCCACTTTCACCTTTGTTGGGTGGGGAGATAGTAAACTACAGTCGTAACCAATTAATATGGAAACGACCAGCGACGTAGGGCTATAATGATATATTCAAGTCTCCCGCATTTTTTCTGATCTACGCGACTTCCACCGGGCAACCGTTAATACTCCAGAGTCTCCTATAGTGGCTGCAATAATTTCTGACGCATTTGAGAAATCTCCTCATTCTAATTGTTGTCTCACTTAGTGAAAACTAACCCTCCCACGCCCAAACGCTCGCTTGCTCGCTCACTCCTCACCCCAACGTTCAAGTTCCGAATTAAGACTCCAATCACGATGTGCCGCGTGCACGAAAAACGAAAAAGAGACTATTGCATTTTTACATAGAAAGGCGTGGTCTTTTTTGGAAAAGTCCTCTGTTTTTTTACGCGTTAATCCTCTCGATTAATTCTTTCTTCGTCCCCCCAACTTTCAGTCCCCTATCTCTGCAAATATCCTTGAGTTTAGGTACGGTAAGTTTCGTCAAATCCTGTTTCTCCGATTGCTTCTGCTGCTCTTCTTTCAGCGGTTCTGTTTCTCCCTCATCGTTCAAACTCTCGTTAAGCTCTTCCATAAGATCCTTAAAAAAGTCATCCTCGTCGTTCTTCTCTTCCTCCGTCTTCTCCCCCACCCCCTTCTTACTCATCCCCTGAAAGATCTCCCAATCCGCTCCCTTATTCCCATCTCTGTCGTCAGTTCTCCTCTCCTTCTTCTTATACGACTCCCAGTTATCCCTCTCCTGCACCGGATCAATCCAGTTTCTATCCCTCTCCCCTCTCCCCTCCCTATCCTCGCTCCTATTCCTAACCTCCCTACTTCCTTTAACCCTCAAATCATTCTCACCCCTGCGACGAGCATAGCGAGTCGCAAGAAGATTGGCGTTAATGAGTCAGAATTACGTAGCGGCGATAGGAGCATCGGCGTTTACACTGAAGCTAATACTGCGGCCGAATTGTCTCCCGTAATTGTCGTATTCTTGCTCGTCGCTTCGCTCTTCGCGGCTTCTCACCTCTCCCCCCTATCCCCTCTTTGCCCTTGCTCTCCCCTTTTAGGCCTGGGCGGTCTCCCCAAAGCCTTATCAATATCATCTTGCCCTAACGGAACCTGCGGACCTTCCAAACCCTTCTCAACTGCGACGAGCGAAGCGAGTCGCGTGAACGTTTGTCGTTAACTCGTTAGAATTGCGTGGTCTCCTCAAGTGGCTGTTCGCGTTTAAACTAAATCTACGTCACTTCGATGAATTACTCCCGTAATTAACAAGTAAATTGTCCAGCTCGTCGCGTTCGCTCTTCTCCTCCGTTCGTACCTTCTTCAACACTCAATTTCCTAACATCCTGCGGATCCATATGCACATCAAGTTGACTCCCATACGTCCAAAATCTACACACAAGATTCCCATCTCGAACCTGACGGACTGCACCTGTTTCATCTTTCAAATCTCCGGAGAGGACTTTTACCATATCGCCGATTGCGTATTCGAAAGCCCATTTATCTTTTTCACTTGTGGTTGCTCCGGCTGCAGCTAAACCTTCAAATCGATCTACTTCAGCTGCGACATAAGATGATTGATTCGTATGTTAGCTTAGTCGTTTGCGAATATTTACTTGTTGGTATCTTAGGAGTTGCGTCGCACAACGTAAAGAGTGCAAATATTTAATTCGCAGCGAGAAACGACGAGACGAGCTTTTTCGACTCACCTAAACTAAGTCTCAAAGGTACGACCATACTCAAACTCCCCCTTCCAATAGGTTTCCTCGTCCCCACAAAACTGCTCACTCTTTGTATACCGGTTATAGCGGTGTAGGTTAAACTGTTTAGTTTCATATTTACGAAAATGTAGGAGGGGTAGAGGACTGAATGATTTTGAGGAGATAGGAAGGATTGGTTTTAATGAGTTAGACATATTTGTGTAGCGTAATACAAGGAATTTTACTTGAGCCGTCTGGCTGAGAGATAAAGCTACTGCGCTACGATGAATTAAGATCGTAATTGACGCATTCCAGTCTCGACGCTGAGCGACGTTCGTACCTTGTTCGGTTGTGAAGACTTTCGACATTCTAGAGTTACCTGCGAGACGTGTCGGAACGCAGAATTTCTGAGTGCGTCGGAGATTTTGTTAGAGGTGGGATTGATGAGGAATTTTGTTGGTGGGGTGAATTTTGATGAGCGAACAATGAGCAGGGGAAAGCGCGTGAAGAATTTCACGGGAGTTCGACGTGACGGCGCTTGTTTAGGATGTATGCGAGGCCACGAATTTGGAGGGCGCTCGAAGTTCGGCCGGAAAAGACTTTCGAAATCACAACCGCCCGCATCGTCGGAGGGCAGAACGTGAACAAGAGAGCGGCGTTTCGAGTATTGCACATTCCGGCATCCATAGGTGGTGAAGCACTTCGTCGCGAACGTCTCATTCTCCTCAAATGTGAATCCGCACTATTTACGTCTTCCTCTAAATTATTAAGAACATGAGTGCAGTGCAATAACGAGTGTGGCGGAGTGAGGCTTAGACGTAACGAGCAGGTAGAAGCACATGTGGTTACTTACTTCGATGGAGTCCATTGCGCCGGGGGTTTTGGGGACGACGTCTTTTAGTTGGGACATAACGTTCGTTTCTGTTCCTGAAAGAATTTTAGTGAGATTAGCATAGGATTAATTTTAAGTGTTAAATTAAAGTATGAAGTTACTGTCGTATCAACGGTCAACTTTCGGATTTCATCAAAGCCGCACGTATATGACATTTGATGGATCGACATCACATCCCCAAAAATCTCTCACCAGCAATACACTGTACAATATACCACCCTGCCTCTTCATCGGCCTCAATACTCATATCATCCCACGTGTACGCTGACAATGCGGTGGAGGATTGTCGAAGGTTGTGGGAGGTTATGGTGTGGGTAAGTGATGAAGTTTTACCGATGCGACTGATCCCGAAATGAGGAGAGAATGATGAGGAAGGGGATAGGAGAAAGGAGAGTATAGTGAGAAGGTGGAGGATAGACATGATTGTGTGGTGGAGAAAGGAGGGGTGTTTTGGATGAATGTAGAAAATGTCAGAAGCAAAATGCAAAATTTCCTGAAAGTCATACTCTGATGCCCCCACTTTCCTCCCAATATATCCCTCAACGTTCCGCCCACACCACGTGCAAGTTCCCCTCCCTCCTAACCTATCATCAAAAATCGTATCTTTCATGAATTTCTTTACCAAAATCTACGAAAGTATCTCTTTTTTCATGGTTGATACTCTTTCCCCGTTCGCTGTCCTCGTGCACCTCCCCACGTCCCTAAAAATGGTCACTATCCTTCTCTTCCTGCTCTCAACATGTTACCTATTAACCTTCTTCTGTATACCTACGCCTTCTCGGGTTCTAAAGAAAACCGCAGGCTACCGTATTCCCAACCTCCCTCTCCTCCTCCCTCACTCTACTCTCGAACCTTCAAAATATACTTTCGAAGTTTATTCTTTCAAATACTCCATAATTTGGATGTCAATATTTTGCCTAATAGTCCTAACAAAAGTCTACGAATCTTTCACACATCCTCTCTCCTACCTCCTTGTCTGCGGTACACTTTCACTTCCTTACCTCCTCTACCCCTTCTTCACATCATCTCCTTACGCTTCCAAAGCAATATTATATTTAACAATATACTCTTTCATAGGTAACTACTTCTACACACATTACTTCTATACCATCCTAAAAGCACAGTATACTTTTATAGGTGTAAGGTTTAATAATGTACCGATAGGTGAGAGCACTATACAGAAGTAGCGAAACGAAAAGGTGCGAGACGATGTTAATGGTTATGTAAACTTCAGCGAACGATACGGAAATGGGAGGCGGCGATGGTCTTAAGAATTTCTTAAGGCGAGCGTACTTCGCCGACGACGCTTTCTAACGTTTCGTTTTCGCTTTCGATCTTCGTTTGATAGGAATGTACTTTGCTACTGTATTCTATTTCACGTCTTATCATGCTTTTTCGAATTGCGTTTTACGGTTTTTTGACGTATCCTATGAAGAGGGGAGGATGAAGAAGATTCTTTTTGGGTGTGTTGTTTTTACGCTGAGGTGAGGCTGAAGAGGAGAACGACGAGAAATCAAACGAAGGACGTTTTGATGGTGATCAACGTCTTACACGCTGATCGTCTTTTTTGAGACGTGAGCAATCTTTCTAACTCGAAGCTTCGCTCCTCGGCTCGCTTTGCCCCCCCACCCCCCCCTTCCCCTCCAGCTACTTCACTGCATTCATGGAATCCTTCAGCATCTCCAGCTTCCCCTACTACAACTTCTCAGACCGCTCCATGGTCTACACCCTCGGTTCCCTCTTCTACGGTATATACTTTTTATTCTCCTTCCCCATGTTCTACTACTTCGATAAGGACGTTGATAAAAAAATGGAAGGAGGGTCACGGTTTGGGAGACGGTTGTGGAGAGTTGTGGGTGTGGGATGTTGATTTTGATTGGGTTGGATTTTGTTAGGGTTTTGGTTGTTAAGGTTCCGTTTGTTATGGAGTTGTGAGCGACAATTAAATTGGCAATTAAATTGAACGATGGAACTAGACTTTTTCAAATAAATCGTGACACGGGCAGGTTTTTTAACGCGCAGAATTATAACTTCTACTAAGCTAACCTCTTTCCATCCCCTCACCCCCACCATCTCCCCCTCCCGCCTCCAATCTCTTCTCCATCGTATAAGCTCCCATTGGACTCAAACACCCATACGGCCTTCCCATAAAACAACAAACAAAAGCAGCCCCAATACACCACTCACAAGCATCATCACTTTTAGCAACGAAACCGAAGCGCTCGTATAAACGAATTGCGGCGTTGCCGTTTAAGACTTCGAGAGTGTAGAGATTGCAGTTGTCAAATTTTGCTAAATCCTGCGAGCGAAGCGAGCCGTGTTAAAAACGAGTAGCGAATAAAAAAGCGTTGACTATCTCTACGTTGCGCACGGCCTGATTACGTTCCCGTCATAATGTTGCTTATGTAAAAACGTCGTAATTTTATCGACTCTAATTATTCGCTCACCTCCCCCCACTGCAACAATTTCCTCCCAACCCCCTTCCCCCTCGCAGTCGGTAAAACAGCTAAACTCTCAACATAAACTTCACCGACTTTAGGAGTGTGTAAATCGCAGACCATTCCGTGACCTTTTAATTGGATGAAACCTAAAGGGGCCCCGCCGTCGGAGTCGAGCGCGAGTGCGGCGTAGGAGCGGACGGATTTTTTGGTTGTTTTGGAAGTTGAGTTTAACATTTTTAATTGGGATTTTACATTCTGGGAGGAAGGGGAGGGGGAGCGAAATAGGGGGGAGGGGAGGGGGGCGCGTGTTAGCGTCGATGAATTATAGCGATCGCTGTAGTTGCGTAACCCTAACAGTTGTCTCAAATATTGCGTTCTTAGCTCAACACTGTGGTAAGCGTTTATACTAAGCGTTTATACTAACTCGTCGCTTCGCTCGCCTTCCTCCCTTTGCTCACCACGCCCAGACCTAAAGGTATTAAACAGCAACAGTGCTTGGAGTTCAGGAAGTCGGTCTGGACTTGGACGACGAAGGGAACTTGTTTGTCCGTGGGGGTGACTATTTGGACATCGTCGGACGGATCGTTGGACATGGTGGCTGTGGTGGTGGTGGGGGATGGGTACAGTTCACAGGACACGAAGATATCGAAAGACAGGGTTGTTTTTTTAGTTAGTTTTATGAAGGATCGAACGTGGATTGAGCTTCGAGGGATGGAACTATGGGTGGATTTCTACGGTTACGTGGCTCGTGAAGGACTTTTAAGGGCCGTGTTGCGTTCTAGCAAACACTCACGCTTAAATCATTGCCATGGCCTGAGGGAGATATTATCCCCCCCTTTCTGGTAAACGGAATACCTTATATAGACGCTTTCTACGCAACAAGAAAAGCTAAGCTTAGAAACCCAAGACAATATCCAACGTATCCCTCAGTATCTACCATAAAATTACCTTCGCGTACTCCCCCAACCATAAATCCTACCTAAATGAGCTCACGCCGCTCAGCACCTGTACCCCCCCCCCAAGCCCAACCCCAAGGCCACCGGAAGGCCCCACGGACGCCCCCCAACAGGAATGTCGTGGGTCGCTCAAGCCAAAAAATCGATATGGGTTGGTGAACCTGCCCAGTCCGCCAAGGCCTCCACAGGTGCCCCTAAGTCGCCTCCAATACTGCCACCACTGCCCCCATCCACCAACTCGTGCAGCTCGCAGCTGCTGCAGCTGAGATAGAAAAACCCTCGCCCAAACCTACGCTAGTCCCTGTACTACGTAAAAATAAAAGAGGCGGTGTTGTAAGAAATTACATCCTCACCCCCGACGACGGAAAAAACTCCACAACCTTCGAAGAAAAGCGAAACAAAAAAATCTTAGCCGGCAGTAAAAACAACGGTCGTTGGATAGAAGGTGTTGATCGGGATAAAGGGGGGGGGATCATAAAGCCGTGTGGGATAGAAGGGTGCGAGTATAGGACGGGTCACCCGAGCGCTATGAAGAACCACAAGTCGAGCAAGCATGATGTAGGCGTGAGTTGGTTTAATTGTGGGGAAGATAATTGCGAGTACATAGTGAAGGTGAGGAGGTGCGGGGGGAGGCGACGACAACAACGAGGAGTGAAGCGACGAGGATGTGGAGCGAGAGCGACGAGAATGTGGAGCGAGTGCAACGAGGATAAAAAGCTCTCGCTCCCAGGATGTACCGTTTTCGCTCCTCGCACTAACAACATTCTAAACTCTAACTCCCCCCTCCCCTCCTCGGACTTTGTCCTCGGCTCCTCACAGCGAGGACAAGCTCAAAATACACAGACAAGACTCGCACGATATTGGCGTCGTTTGGCACTACTACAGTGAAGGAAAATGCGAGTACAAAGCGAAGCGAGCGGGCAGGTGAGAATGAGAATCGTCCTCCACTCCACTCCACCACTCCACCACCACTCCAACTAACACGGCTCGCTTCGCTCACCGCTTACCGCTCGCCCCCCCCCCCCCAACAGCCTCAAACTCCACAAAAGTCATATTCATAACATCAGCGTCGTTTGGCACCAGTGCGATAAGTGCAAATATAGATCAAAGGAACATCTCAAACGACACAAGTGACTCAGACACACACCCAAACCACCGAAAGACCCGAATGCACAGTTGAAGAAGAATATCGATTTCGTGAAGAAGACTGTGATGAACATCATGGTTGAAGAACATCATGAATAATTACTAATACGTTTATTTCCTTAAAAAAAACCTCTTCTTTCTTCTGTTCTTGGACCCGGCGACAACCCTTTAGGGTCAGGCGCTTCAAACACTTAAGGGAGTCGACGATGGAAATGCCCAAATACGCCTCGTGGTAAGAGCGAACGTCGTTGTCATTCAGAACATTGATGCAGGAGATAAAGTTGGTCGCGACGTCGGCCATCACCACTCCGACGCCGAGGAACACAGTTGTGCTGTCGATTGGGACGAAGCCGTCGACTAAGTCGGCGTCAACTAAGATTAGGGGGAGGGTAAGGGAGCGTCTAAGCGAGGAGTTAGAACAAACTA
>BLQM01000270.1:0-15366 GCA_012489335.1 Triparma laevis f. inornata
TCACTGGGCTTCGTCCTCGCAGTTCCTCACCTCCTCGCCATGTCTCCGCCCTCGTCGTCCGCCAACGCGCTGCTCAAGTTGTTGAAGAGCTCCTCGTGTTGGCTCTCGTCCACGCTACTCTCTATGCTAATGTCGTCCTCCTCATCTCCCGCCTCGCTCGCCGGGAGACTCCTTGGCGTCTCGGGACAGGGGATCTTGGAAATTGCCTTTGTTCTGAGCACCCGCGCTACGAAGCTGTCCTTTCCGTAAACGCCCACTAGCTTTTTTCCCTTGAATCCACCTTCAACGCCGAACCCAACAAAGCCCTCCTCAACCCACCCCTGCGCGAGCGTGTTAGTGGTACATACATATCCTCCAGCTTCTCACAGTTGTATATTCTCACCTCCTCCTCCTCCTCCTCCTCCTCTCCCCCCTCGATCTCCTCCACATCCCCCCAAACCCCAGGCTTCTTCTTCAAACTTCTAAACTCCCTCCCACTAGTCCCAAAGCACTCGAAACTGCCTTTCCCCAAGGGCCAATACACCCCCCTACCAATGTCAACTCTGCAACACCTCGCACTGACCACGCATTCCGGCCCCAACCCTTGAGTTGCAATATATACGTTCCTCTCCGAGTTCTGATTCCCGTAATTCACGTACATGTCCTTGATAGTTGGCGTTATAATCGCCACGTAGTTGTCGTTGTGGAACTTGAGCTTGGAGTAAGGTTTAGGTTCGTTGCCGATTTTATAGTTGAGGAAGAAAGGGTGCAAAGAAGAGGAGGAGCCGGACGACGACTGCGACGATGCGTAGCGAGGAGCAGCGAGCGTGTTAGTGGTGGAGATAGCGAAACGAAAAGACTGAGCGACGACATGGAGACTCATTACTCCCGTAATTGTCGTATTCCCATCTCGTCACGTTCTCGCTCCTCATAACGCGCTCACCTCCTCCCCATCCACCCTCGTCCCCTTAAAAACCACAACCCCCCCAAACGTACTCTCACACACACACCCATCAAATCCACCACCATTCCCACTCTTCATACCCCTTTCAACACTAACAAGTATATCCCCTGTCTCAGTTAAACTAACAACGTTAGAATATTCATGCATACTAGGAGGTAAAATAAGGACAGTTTTTATTTTATCAAGAGGTACGACATCCCCAGATAAACTGTAATCGAGTACGTCTTTACCGGCGATGATTTTGACGGCTGTGCTGTTGTAGGTTTTGAGTGCGCTTGAACCTTTTTTTGTTACTTGGATTTTTGTTAAGAAGATTATATCACTGCGACGAGCGTTGTTATGCAGAAGCGACGACGAGTTAGAAATATTTGCGTTGCGACGAACAGCAGATTGTACGTGCACTGACTAAGGCAACTTATGCGGAACGCCAAAGTACGCGCGCAAATATTGCGTTCAAAACGTCGTCGCTTAGCTCCGAGCGACGTTCGTACCTGCTTCGAGTGCAGGTCATGCCTTTGACGGTGTTGAGGCCGATGCAGAGTGGGGTTATTTCTTGGGTTTCAGGATTGTACGATTGGATGCTTGATTTGTTGTGAACGGGTTCCATGATGCCACCTTTTCCGGGTAAGAGTGTTTCTGGACCGAGGCATGAAATGAAAATTAGAGGACGGGCGCGTTTCAGAAGATGGTTGTAGCAATGTTGAAGATGAGCGGTTGCGTCGAAGCTGGCGGAATCGGTGGAAGGGAGGTAGGAGGAAGTTGGAAGGGGGTGGGAGTATAGGTGTTCGAGGGAGGTTGAACCGGAGAGGGCGAGGCTGCGACGAGCGTAGCGAGTCGCACGAAGATTGAAGTCAATGAGTTAGAATTACGTAGCTGCGATAGGAGCGTCGGTGTTTACACTGAAGCTAATAGCGCAGCTGAATTTTGAGCGCAACTGTCGTATTACCGGCGAGGAGCGAAGTGACGAGTTCATAGACCATGAGTCCTCGTTCATAGACAACGTGTTCTCTACTTTACTCGTCACTTCGCTCCTCATAGAGCCTCATTTTTGAGCGCAACTGTCATATTCCCAGCTCGTCGCTTCGCTCCTCACAGTTCCTCACCGGGTGGGGCAAATTAGAGAATCGTTGTTGGAGATTTCTGTGATTGTTATTTTGGGGGTGGGAGGGGTAAAAGGGCTGAGGTTGCTGGTGGTGGGGGTGGTGGGGCGCGAGAACCCCGAGTGCGAAGAAGATCCCGATCGGGAGCCCGGTCGGGAGGACGATTTAGAGGGCGATTTAGGGGACCTTGATGTTGGAGGAGGGGGGGGTAAAGGTTCGCAGTTGTGGTCTACTTTGATGAGGCCGAAGGAGTTGGTTTCCGAGTTGACGAAATAGAGGGAGCTGTTTTAAAAGGATTAAAGGGTTGGGGTTAGAGATAGAGTTTTGCATGCGTCGCACTCTGCATTCTGCTTCACCCGACACAAGCGAGCCGAGGAGCGAAGCGACGAGGATGTGGAGCTCGAGCGACAAGGATGTGAAGCTCTCGAAACTCGCATGTGCCGCTCTCGAAACTCGCATTATGAACATTATGAACTAACTTGTCGCTTTGCTCGCCGCAGCCGATGGAGAGATCCGCCCGAGCTCCTGCGCCTACACCTACACCTACCTCTCAAGGTTGGTCGTCTCCTCTTCATCCAAATGTATAGGCAAAGCACTGGAGATGAACGTTACGTCGATGTCCAGTGAGAGCACTTCGGTGATCGTCGAGCTCATCGACGGGTGCAGCACGACCGGCGGAGGATTTGTGGCATTCATGCTGGCCTGGTGTTGTTGTCTCTGTCTCTAACTTTGAATTCAGGTTACTTTGAGTTTTACTGGAGAGAACGTGGGGGGAGGCGATCGGGGTGGTGGTTAAGAGAACGGGAGGTGTCGAGGTAGCTGGAGACGTGATGAATTATCCAGCAGCAGCGTATGTAAAACAGGCAGCGTGAAACTTTTCCCGAAACTTTGACCAAATCAGAGGCAGCAGTTGAATCACTAAAAGTGAAAATACCTGCATATCCGAATCACAGTCCCATCAAATCAACCATCGTCGCATTAAAAGCCTTCTCATCGTTATCCTCTAAAACTTCCAAACCAATTCATTCGCGCTATGGCAGCCAAATCCAAATCCAATCCAAGGAGCGTCTGGAAAGCCGTCGGCATCTTCCTCTGGTGCTACTATGCGTGCTCTCAGTACGTACTTCTCGATGAGTGTAAGTGCCGTAATAGTAATCTCCCCCCCCTCCCCCAACTAACCCCTTCTTACGACCCCCATCCCCCCACCCTACCCACACACACCCCCACAAAACAATACAGATGGCCCCCAAGTCGGCGCCTACCAGGGCCTCTGGATCTGCTCCGTGTCAATCCTACTCTCCGGCTTCGGCATGGTATTCGACAACCCCACATACTGCGGCGCCGGCCTAATCGCCGTCAGCACCGGTCACTTCCTCTGGACAATCGACAGCATCTTCATGCTCATCAACGGTAGCATGAACCCAAACCTTGTACCCTTCGGAATTGCGGATTACAACAGCGCAACAGGAGAGCCAGAGTGGAGGACAATTATCACCACCAGCCACCACCTATGGTACATGCCCATGAGCTGCTTGTACTTCCGCAGCATTGGCGTCAAGTTAGAGATTAAGCATCTGTACTGGTCGGTGAGGAACCACGAGGAGCGAAGCGAAGAGCTACGAATGCGTTGATTCCGTTCATTATTGCTGCGCTAGTAGCTTCAGTCTAGATAACGACGCCACTATCACCGCTGCGTAATTCTAACTCGTCAACATCAATCTTCATGCGACTCGCTATGCTCGTCGCAGATTCTTTGGATTTTGGTCGTCTCCGCCTTGACCGCAATGGTCGTTCCTCTCGGATGCATCGACCACGTCCTTCCCGACGGCCGCGAAATCTGTATGAACCTGAACGTTAACATGGTAAAAAAATGGTGGGGATTGGAGGACGTTTGGTTCTTCCACGCTCTGGACAGGGACAACGGCACTCACGCCGTTATCTTTTACTGTTACGCTAACTTTCTGCACGACTACTGCTTGAATGGGATTTGGTACAATGTATTGAAGTTGTTCGCGAATCCGTGGGGTGGGGATGAAGAGGTGAAGGGAAAGAAGAAGGGGAAGAAGAAGGCGTGAGTTGGGGAGATTGGTGGCAGTTGTTGTTACAGTTTTTTTGGAGGAAGGAAGACTTTTTATTAGTTTATGTTCAAATATAGTCTAGTTCTACTACTAATTTCTAAATACTTCCACCCCGCCCACCCTTTGTTTTATTGCCTCGGCGCTCTTTGACCTCCTCTAAGCACACTCTCGCCGCATACAAGAACAGCTGCGTCTTGCTGCTCCGGAACCCGCAAAATCCGTGGAAGCTGCCCACCATCTCGGTACGGACGAAGTTCTCGTGACCCCAGCAGTAAGTTTTCATAGAAGAAAGGGAGGACTCGAAGGTCTTGCCCACGGCCGTGAACAAATTATAGTAGTATTCGCGGTTGATTTCAATAGGCACGAGTCCGTCCCTCGTTCCTATGCACTGCAACCAAGGCAGACCCCTCTTTGCTAGGCCCTTCATCCTCTCGTCGTATGTGACCGGGCAGGCCTTTGCGAAATCGTTTTCGTTTCCCTCGAGCGTTTTTTGGATGATACATTCTTCCCTGCGCAAGTCGAGGAGGGTAGGGGGGAGTTAGAGTTTAGAATATTCTTAGGCTTCGCTCCTCAAGACTTCGTTCGTTCGTACCATGCTTTTCTTGTGCTCTCTGGGTCCCTAATATCCGAGGGCCCAAACATGTCCACAACGCCCTGGATCGAAGTGTCACCCTTTTCGAAATTCGGCTGGTACTCCTCCATGTTCTCCGTCAGCGCAACCAAGTTGGCGAGGTGACCTCCTGCGCTGTCTCCGGCGACCACGATTGTGGAACTATCAATTTCAAGGTTTTTTAGGTGCGAGCTGAGGCCACCTTTTCGTACCCAATGGATGCACTCTTTGACGTCGACTAAGCAAGCCGGGTAAGGAGCCGCCGGGGCGAGTCGGTAGTCGACACTGAGTACAACGTAGCCTGCGTAAACGGCCTCGTTGATGAACGGCTGAATGACGCCCAAATCTTTGGCGCCCAACATCCAAGCTCCGCCGTGCACGTAGATCACGACCGGTCTTGAACTGTTCTCCTGCCTCTCCGCGTATTGGCTCTCGCTGGAATAGTAAATGTCACACTTTAGGTTGAGCTGGTCTTCCTCAACGTGCGGGCTCAAAATGGGGGCGACGTTGTTTCCGGGCCTAGTGGCGTACGTGACGTTTGGAATTTGTCGGATGCTGGAGCAGTACTTGTTGTTGAACGTCTCTTCGAGGAGGTAAGGTAACGGGAAAAGAGAGTAGGGCAGGAGAAAGTCGTACCACTGACGAGCGAGGAGCATTAGCGAGGACGAAGACCGAGGAGCGAAGCGACGAGTTAGTTTAGAATGTTCTTGCTCACGGAATCAACGCATTTCCAGCTCGTTGCTTCGCCTCACCTTGACTGAGTTGGTAAACTTTGAAGTGTTGATATTGGACTGGTCAAAGCTAACCTTGAAATTATTATACGTCTTAATCGAGTCGTAAAAGTTCCCAACGCATATCAATATTGTCAAAGCGCTCGCAGTAATATTCAAAGGCAAGTACAAGGAATTGTCGATTGAATCGCCAATGCTAGGTATCAAGCTGCAATCTGCAACGACGCTAATCACGCAGAGCGTCATGAAGACTAACTGAGGGATTAAGATAAAGAAAGGCTGATCGGATATCAAGCAACCTAGCACGAACGAAAAAGAACGAGAGTAAGCACAGACGGAGAGGAAGAGGTGCGGGGCCGTTACTGCACACAGAATTTTGAGGGGGGATGAGAGTGTGAGGGTGAGGGCTATGCTGGCTGCTGTTGCTAGGAGGGGCACGTAGGCCATGAGGGGGAGAGAAATTCGCATCCATGCTGTGAAGGCGGAGGACTGGCCGAATTTGACTAGCTTAGAGAGGGTTGTCTTTTGGGGGGGGAGGGTGAGGGGGGCTGGGGGGGTATTGAGGAGGGGGTTGGGGTTGGTTGACATGGTCTGGTCAAGCCACAGGGTTCTTAGTGGGTAAGTTGGGTTGGGTGGGCGGGTGGGTGTGGGTAGGGGGGAGGCAGGTGAGGGGAGAAGGTGGTGTTGGTTTCAGGGATTCGTCGTATTCTTTTTCTTGTCGCGCCTCAGGATTACGAATATGAATTTATTAATGAGAAGTGAAGAAGTAGATGCCTGGAACATTTACGGAACTCTTTTCGTTCAGGTGAGCCGGCGTTAGGTTTCAAGAATTGAATATCTCTTAAAATGAGCCTATGTTATAAGCGTTCCCTGAATTAAATACGTCGATCACACCGTGATTACTATGTTTAAACCTCTGTGCATCACGCAATACTTGACGCTCTCCTGAGTCATTTCTTCTCACCCTAGCCTCTCTCAACATCGCTTCAGAACCATGATGGACTTTGCGCATACATGGCCAAAGTACCTTACTTTCGCCCTCTGCATCCCCATGCTGCCGAGGTGTCCCGAGGACATGCTCCCGTTCATGAGCGCTGGTCTGGTGAGATTTTGGGAAGGGCGAGAACAGGACGAGGAGTGGGGGGGGATGACGACAACGAAGAGTTACGAATACGAGTCTCTGTCTACGTGCAAATGTTATCTAACTCTTCGCTCTTCGCTCCTCTACCCTCCTTGCAGGTATTCGCCCTATTATGCTGCCACTTCTCTCCCAACAAAGTCCACATTGCGACGAACGTTTGGGACAAAATCGTCATCGCCACCAACCTCTTCCTCACCTACATCTCCGGTAGATTTTTCGTCGAGTGGGGCAAGCAAAACATTCAATCCGTCGATTCCCTATTGGAGTTGCCCTGGCATCAATTGATGTACCCTCTCTGTTGGGTTTCTGTGGAGGAGACGTTGTTCTTCTTGGTTCACAAGTTCTTCCATCAGCCGGGGATTTATGAGAAGTGCCATAAGATGCATCATAAGTTCAAGACGACTTCGGCTTGGACGAGTTTCTACTCTCATCCGTTTGACCAGGTAAGTGTGGGGTATGGGGGTGCGAGCGTAGGGTTGTAATATTCCTTTCTACATACTAACATGTTGTCGAAAATCACAGCTCTTCGCAATCTTGTGGACAGCTTTAGGCCCTCCTCTCTTCCAACTCCGCGTCCTCGAGATCCCCGTCTGCGCCCCCGTCGTAACCCTCTGGCTCTTCGGCGCCATCATAACCTTCACTGTCTCCCACCACACCGTCATCGGAGCCGGCGGCCACGCAGAGGGAAGCGACCACTTGGAGCACCACCAGAAGTTTAACGTTAACTTCGGGAACTTTGGGTATTATGATATTGCCAATGGATCATATGCGGGTAAGGCTGAGCAGAGGGAGAAGAACGCTGCTAAGGATTTGAAGAAGAAGGAGTACTTGGCGATGAGGGATGAGAAGAAAGAGGATTAATTTGACTGAAATTAAGGCAGCAGGAGTGGGGAGAGAAATGAATGTGGCGCCTGGTAGTCCTAATCGTTCAACCCTTGAGGTAAAAGAAAAGCCGGTCGCAATGAGAACGCACACACACAAATAGTATGGGGGTGGGGAGAGAGAAATAAGAAGAGAAATAAACGCGGCGCGCTGGTAGCCTAATTGTTCAACCCTTGGGGTAAAAGAAGAGCCAGCTCGCAAAAAAACGCTGAATTAGTTTCTAAATAGTTCAAAACCACACTTTTTTTCTTCATTTGTTTAATATTTGTACTTTGTAGAGTAATCCTTAGGACTTACCACCAATCCCCTCCCCTTACTGCGACGAGCGAAGCGAATCACGTGAACGATTTACGGTAAGATGAGTTAGAAATTTGAATAACGACTTAAAAGCGGGCTTGGGCACTTAGTCTAGGGTTACAAGTTCATAGACAACGCGTTCTCTACTTTACTCGTCACTTAGCTCCTCGTGACTTGTCAGAATTGCGTAACAACGAAAGTGGCTTTCGCACTTAGTCTAGGGCTAGTAGGGCAGGTGGGTGGATTACTCGCTTAAATACATCGTCCTCCGCTCGTCGCTTCTCGCTCCTCTCAGTAAATTTCTCACCTAGCTCCCCTAAACACCACCTCAATCAAATCAATAAACTCTTGCTTATCAGGCAACGCCCAATTAATTTTATTGTTATTACCCGTACCCAAATCTATCATGATATGCTTGTTACGGAAGAAAAACATTGTAGTGCAATCATCGTAGAGCTCGTACATCTCGTTAAACTCGGGTACCTCCTTGATGTCTACTACGTAAATAACAGCGAAGTTTTTAACAGTTTCAGCGATACCACTTAAAATTTCGTCTTGGATCATGCAGGTGGGGTCGGCGTCGTGGCCGAAGCGGATTACGACGACGCGGTCTTCAGCGTTTACGATGGCTTGATCGACAGCCCAGCCAGAGCGGAGGTGAGGGAGGAGGTAGGCCATGGGGGAGGGAGGGGAGGGAGTTTGGAGGGGAGGAGGGGGGTCTGAGGGGGGTGGAAGGGTTAGAGGGGTGGGGCGGGCGCTGCGGGGGACACAGGTGGTGGTTTGGATTGTCGCCAAGAACTAGTCAATTTGATCGTGCGCAGAATGCTCAATTATTACGCGATGGGAGGCTACGGGAGTTGGAGAGCGGAGATATGTGGCGGCAGTAAAGATGTGGGAGAGAGGGTTGTGTTGTGCGTGACTCACAGCGGTCGGTATAAGGTTGACAATTTCTACCCTCAATTTTGCACATTCCACTGGAAGCTGTCACGCAATCAATAACGTCTCTCCGACTCTGAAATCTTCTCTGTTGCTACGATATCAACAACCTCCGCACGCTCAACGACCCGCCAATCAAACCGCATTAAATTCATCCAATCAATCCCACTCTCCCCGTTGTCCATCTTCTCTACCATGATGACCATTGGCGAATGCGTCCTTTACGTAATGTACACCTACCGCGACGCCAAAGCCTACTTCGTTTCACTCGATCTGTCGCCCGATACTTTGAAGGAGTACGCGGTTGGGAAGTATGAAGCGATTGAGGGTTACGTCAAGTCGATTGACGTGGACGAGGACGCGAAGCTGAGTTTGCAGATTGGGATTGCGTTGGGGATAGGTGAGTGTGGGTTGGGTGGAGTGTTTGAGGGTGGTTAATTATTAGCGTTTTGTTACTAATTATTCCAACTTCGTTGCAGCTCTTTTGACTTTTTTGATCATGTTCCCCGGGGAGCCTTTTGATTATACCAAGCTTGACGGTGGAAAGGGAACGGCGGAGAAGGAGGCGAAGAAGGAGAAGGGCGAGAAGAGCTCGAAGAAGAAGAAGAAGAAAGGAAAGAAGGAACCCGAGCCATCGTCCTCGCCCTCGTCCAAGCCTTCACCTGAACTGTCCGCCACCGAAATCAAAGACCGTGACAACACTACCAAGGTGCGAAGTCACGAGGAGCGAAGCGACAATGTGAGAACGTGATCTCTCTGTTCGAAATTCAGCTAAATATCGACGTTGTTTTCGTCGCTTCTGTCTCGACACTTGCTTCACCTCAGCACTCCTCAAACATTCCTATCTAACACGGCTCACTTCGTTGCTGCTACGAAGGTAACCCACGAAATCGACCAAGACGAACAGATGTCCCTCGACTGGGACACCCAAAAAATAGCCAGCAAAATGAAGAAAGCCCAAAAAATGTTTGGGCTCAGCGATGAGCAGCTCGCGCTGGCGATCGAGAACGCGAAGAAGGAGAGCAGGGGGGAGAAGCTAGCAGCTAACGATGTTAACTTTAAGGCGGAAGGAGACGGGTTGAGTTTAAGCCAGAAGGTTGACGTGGTGGTGTATTTGGGGCTGTTCGCCGCGTTGTTTTATTTCACGAGGAGAGATTTCGGGGCGTCGTCAGCCAGAACTTTTAGATCTTATTTCCCAAGGGAGGCGGCGGCGCTGGGCATCACGGCTGATTTGGACGAGTACGTTTACAATTTGAAGGTTCACGAAAGAGAAGCTTAAAGAATTTATAGATATATGTGCGTCTTTGTGATTTGAAAGTTATTCTTATTTTTATTTAATGTTATAGGAGAGACAAGGACACTTGCGCCATTCCGACTTTTGCTTTTGGTTTGCGTTTTTTGGGCTGCTGTTGTTTGCGTTTCGCCGGCTTTTTCTTTTTGCTTTTGAGTTTCGAGGGTTTAGTAGCAGGTTTTTTGGGTGTCGAGGAGGAGTAATTGGAAGAGGATGAGGATGAAGAGCTGTCGTCGTCGTCGTCGTCGTCATCATCATTGTCATCATCGCCTACATCAACCATAGCATTTTCTCCCGCACCATCACCGTCTCCATCAACCTCCCCATCGCCACCATCGTCGTGGTCAATTATCGCGGCAATCGCCTGCAACCCATTGTTCTCCTCCCAACCAGCCTCCAACTCAGTCATGAACAAAGGATGCGTAGCCGGCGTCGGAGCCTCCTCCTCGTCCATTAGGCGATCGCGGCCCTCAGCACAAAGTAAAATGAAACTGCAACGAACAAAATCAGCACCACGCCGGCCCACTCCACTGTCTTGGACTGCTTCGCCGGCGTAAAATTTCTTCTGTCCGCGCCCTGGGGAAGATCGTAAGGGCTGCGGTGAGGGGGAGGAGGGCCGGCCGCCCTCCGCTGATTTATCTGGCGAACGCGGTCCCTACGGCGGAGAGTTGAGCCTCCTTCTACGTCAACTGGCATGTGCGGTTAAGGAGTGTAGGTGGAAGGTAGTAACAGACGTTAGGAGCAGCCGAATGAAGTTGAGGAGGGGCCGATGAAAGTGAGGAGCGGCTGCCGGAGCGTTTTGCGGCTGCGGGTTCGGACGGAGATAGGCTAGATTACTTTTTTGGGAGCGGTAGGTGTGTGTTGAGGCGGTAGAAGGGGGACTTGTATGCTATGAGTGTACGTAGAACGGGTAAAAGACTTTGGGGTTGCGTGGGGGAAGAGGAATACGTATGAAACTAAAATTGAGGGAAGAAAATCTGAGAAAAGTTAGCAGTCGATTTCTCGAAATCTACGTACCACGATGTCCAATTCTGTAGCCCACGAGTCTACCAACGACCATGATACTCCAAGAACGAGTAAAAAGCGCTTTGCGGAGGACGAGGGGGACGAGGGGGATGAGGATGGCGATGAGACTATCGACGTAGTCGTGGTCGATAATTCGACGACTTTGACGACAGTTCCCGCGGTGGTTGACGCGTTCGTGTACACACCTGAGTTCAGGATACATTTCTTTGAGTACGTTCCGGATGATACGTTGATGGCGCTCAGGGTGGCGACGAAGGGGGCGAGATGATGGTTCACTATGGGAAAGGATATAAATCCTCAGACAGCTGACGCTCGGAGGGAGATGCGTGCGCTTGCAACGCGGGTGATCTTCCTTCTAAATATTACGAAGGTGGGAGCTCGTGCCTGCATCTACGCCTACAATCTCGTCATTGTAGACATCCCCGAGGGCGTTGAGAGCATCAGTAAGAATGCCTTCCGTGCCTGCACTAGTTTGACTACCGTATCTTTCCCGACGACGTTAATATCAATCGGTCAAGGCGCCTTCGCTGAATGCTCCAGTCTAGAAAATGTCGATCTCCTCCACACAAACCTTCAAGAATTAGGTCCCGCTGCCTTCGTACGTTGCTCAGAACTAACATCGATGACGATCCCGGACTCGCTTCAAACGCGTGGTGGAGATGTCTTCCAAGAATGCCGCAAGCTAGTCCCCTCCAATATTAACGTTGACTACGTCAGCATGGACGATGAAGATACAACATTCGAAGTCGTCACCTACCTCCGCTCCCAACAACTCCCCTACGAAGATTTCATGAGCTGCCTCTACTTCCGCAGATTTTTGTTGATACCGTTTATTACTAGCGACGAGCTGCTCTCGTTGAGAGTAGTTTCGCAGCCTTGGCGTGCATAAATGACTGATTTTATTGATGAGAGCGTTATTGTTCATGATGGGAAGGAAATAAGCTATGTATGCGGCACTGACAGCAGATGAGGAGAGGCGAAAGTGCGTAACGCGGGTGGTCTTCCTTCATAACATACCGAGGGTCGGATTGTGGGCCTACTTCCGCGCTTTCAATCTCGTCGTTGTCGATATCCCTGAGGGCGTTGAGAGCATAGGTGAAGAGGCCTTCGGTAACTGTGAGAGTTTGACTACCGTTTCCTTCCCGACGACATTAACTTTAATTGAAGCAAGCACCTTCGCCGGTTGCAGACGTCTAGAAACTGTCGAACTCCTCCACTCGAAGGTTAGAGAATTAGGTGTTCGTGTCTTCCAAGGTTGCGAAAGCCTTTTTTGGATGAAGATCCCGGACTCGCTTCAAAAGCTTGACAACCGAGCCTTCGAGGATTGTACCGAGCTAGTTCCCTTCGATATTGAAGAAACGTATTCAAATGGTTTGGGCGATGACTGGACCAACAATGAGGTAGTCGCCCATCTCCGTAGGCAACAGAGTGAACAGAGAATCGCAGCGCTCGAAAAAGTGATCGCCGAACAGGCTGCAGAGATTGCAGCGTTGAAAGAACAACTCGAACTCGCCGTAGAACAGCTCACCGAGCATGAAGTGACCGCCTAATAAATAAAACCCCAACGTTTCGTTTTGCATGCGAAAAAAGCAAACAGTCTTGATTTCATATTTATTCTCCATCAACATCTTCGTCTTCGTTATATCCCTCCACCTCCCCCCCTTCCCCCTCCCCCACCTCCCTCAACCACAGCTGACTCGCCGCCTCCACACACGGTCTCAACCACTGCGTCGCCCTCGGCATCGCCCTCCTCGCCGCGTAATCCGTAATAAACGGCGGCAACGCCCTCGAAACCTTAACCTCGCAGAGCAGCCACACTCTCGTATACCCTTCCCTCCCCTCCGGCGCTTCCTGCGACGAGCGAAGCGAGGAGCATTAGCGAGGCGAGGAGGGGAGGGGAGGGGGGAGTTAGTTTCGAATGTTCTTAAAGTTTCGAATGCTCTTAATGCTCGTCGCTTCGCTCCTCATAGTAACTCGCTGAATTAACGCATTTCCATCTCGTCGCTTGTCGCTCCTCACATTTTCTCACCTGCGTGTGCCAAACCCCCTTCGCCGATTTCAAAACCATGTTCGTATTAGCCGGATCCAACGTGAAAACCATATAATGTCCTTTAGGGTGTGGACGGTATTTATGTATTGCTGCTATATTAAGCCTGAATTTCGAAAGTACGAACTTGGCTCGGGTGACGCTTGGGAGGCCGTATTTTAGTTCTGCGAGACGGCCGTTAAGGAAGTCTGGGGGGATTTCGGATTCGGCGGTGTAGGGGAGTTTTATTTTAGTGTTGGTGAACATAGTCATTGTGCGGACTGTGGGGATGTTGTTGGGGTAGCTAGCGAAGTCGAGGAGGACGTTCCAGACGTTGTTTTCGCTAAGACGGAAGCGGAGCGAGGAGCGGAGGAGAGAACGCAACAAAATGAGTTAGAAATGGGTGGGGGTGAAAGCAGCGGAGACGTTAAGACTGGATCTTATGGTGAACGCTGAATTTTCGAACAGAGATATAAGTGTAAGAGTATCGGAGCTTTATGCGGACGAGACAGCTTCTCACCTGGCTTTCACGTCCATTACGACATAGCCTTTTCCTTCGCGTTTCATGTTTTTTTGTTCTTGGATTCTGGGGGAGGGGGGGGCGAGGAGCGAAGCGACGAGTTAGTGTAGAATATTTTTAATGCTCGTCGCTACGCTCCTCTATTATCTCACCTCTCTCCATTCCTCAACGCTCCCCTCTGCTCCTCCGTCAACCCCGGCAACTTAAAAGGCAAAGGACTAGTCGGCATACTAAACGCCGCCGAAAAATCCCCTTCAAAAGCATCTCTTTCCGTGGCTTGTTCGGTGGAGGAGGAGGGGGAGGGGAGATCGGAGGAGAGACCGGAGATTGAAGCCGCGTCGGCGATTATTCGGGCGGAGGAAGAGTCGGTACCGCCGTTGTAGGGAGGGGGGGTGGTTGTGTTAGAGGTTTCGGAGAGGGTTTCTATGTCATCTGTTGTTTTCAAACTCTGAGAGAAAGAATGTTGTTGTTGTTAGAAAATCTTGTGGAGACGATGAAATAACTTTACTTTCTGAATCAATGACAGTCGACATATACTTATGGCCTTCGTCGGCAACGGCGGCGGCGTGTCCAGCGGCGCGGACGTCAGTAGCGCCGGGTGTATCGTGGCGCCCACGACGACGACTGCGGCCTCGTTCGCTTCGAGGGGCCAACGCAGGGCTTCATCGCCAACTCGCACGCCTACACCAGGTCGTCCAGCGTCTATGTCGTCTCACCTTCAAAATACTGTATCCCCTATCCCTTCTAATCGACTTGTAGGTGTAACGGCGTAACGTGCTCGCGTGGGATATCGTACTACTGCTACTGCTGCTACTACTTCTAGGGGTCGTTGTCGTGTAGAGTCCATTGTCGTGCGCTGCCTTGGTGGCCAAGGTTGGAATCGGTGCCACGAAGGAGGAAGTATTCGCGATTAAGAACAGACTCAAAATCAACGCTATTAGAGTCAGGGTTGGTCGTGACGTTGATCGGTACGCCATCTGTTTTAACGAAGGGAGGACGAGCGCGTTTGAGGAAGTTTGAGGGCTCGTCTCGAGACGGGCGAGCGATTGGGATGAGTCGGGCTAACTAACTCGGGAAATCGCCGCTTTCAGAAGTCTATCGATCGATCCTGAGCTTCAGTATGTACACAACAGTTGGCAGGTGTTCGTCGCGTTGTCGTTGGGGGACGTTCTGAAGACCCCTTTATCGATTTCGCCTTTGTTTTCTCCAAAAATAAGTTCACTTTTCCTTTGCGTAAGTCTCTTGATTCGCTCCCCCGTTGGTCAACTCGACGCGCCTCCACCACGTCATAACCCACATGCGTCCACATACTCCACTCATACCCGACTGCAGGCGCGAGAAGGGCCCCAATTTCTCAAAACTGGCCAACGTGGATCCTCGTCTCCGGTGGTGTGGAGAGATTCTAAGATTTTTACACAAAATTAGCGGCCCGATAACTCAATACAACGTCCTCTGCCGCCAACACTGTCCCCATCCCCCCGTCCCCGCCCCATCACTCTCCCCGCATGCCACAAACACTCCAACCGCCGCTGTCCGTGCCGTTGCCGTTAAACAGCATTGCTCTCTTCTATTCCCCAAATACACCCCACACACACCCCTACGCCCCCTCCACTCGTTCGGTATGGGACGAGGATGTAAAGAGAAGGCTTTGGGGACGTTGTCGCTTCACACCGGCGCGACCTTGATATCTCTAAAGTCATGCATCACCCACCGTCGTAACCCAACCCTTCGACGTCCCTGAAAATCTCCAAAGATAAAAAACAAGCGTCTAACTCCCCCCCTCCC
>BLQM01000270.1:22833-73246 GCA_012489335.1 Triparma laevis f. inornata
TGTGATAGTCTCGTACAACCCTCGAAGGGCCATGAAAGCCACTCCAGAATCCTGCGACGAGCGTAGCGACGAGTATTGACGTGTTAGAATTAAGACATTACTACGCGTTCTCTACTTTACTCGTCGCTTCGCTCCACGCAGTTTCTCGCGCAATCCTCCCATTCCCAGCTCGCCGCTTCGCTCCTTGCGAATTATGCCGCCAACAACCCTAGGCAATCCTCCTCCCGCCAAGAAAGCCAAGCTCAGCGGGCTTGCAGCGTTCGGTTTTTCGGTGAAGTCCACCACTACCAAGTCCGCTGTAACTTCGGTTACGTCCACCCCTGACACTAAGTCCGCTGTGACTTCGGTTAAGCAAACCACTGAAACTCCATCGTCAAATACCCCCGACTCTCTCCTCGCCCCCTTGAGGCAGGGAGAACTCATGTACTCCACCAAAATTGAGAGCGCTAAAAAAAGAAAATGGGTGCGCCACGCCCCGGACAAATCGAGAGATACGAATAGAAGTTACTGCTCCACGGACGGGTCAAGTTCAGGCTGGCATGCCGCTGTGTACGTAGGCGCTGATTCCAAGGAAGCGAGAGTGAGGGCCATGTGGAAAGATCACCAAGGAAGCAACAACGTGGGGGCTGAGGCATTCGGCTTTGCGTTGGGTGTAGCGACGTTACCGGATGACTGCACTAACTGCGTCTTCCTCGCGGATTTTCTGAACGCTCTCGCGTGGGATGTCGGCGGCACGAACTACAAGCACCCCGCGATCGTTGAAGCCTTCGGTATAGTCAAGGCGACTAGGAAAGCGAACGGGCACACGAGAAGCAACACAATCTGGTCCCATTGCCATCACCCAGGCCACAAGACTGACGACAGCTGGTTTACGATGCTCAACCAAGTAGCCGACAACATGGCGAGCTGCCAGGTCGAAACCGACATCACTGTGTCGTTGGAGGTCTTGAAGGAGCTCACTGTCCAGGGCAAAGGCGCTGTCGACAAGTGCAAGGCTGTGATTGAGAAGTACAAGAATGTAGAGAATGTAGAGGATAAATAATGAATAAATTGCAATCTCCTCGTATTATTATAATAATCGCGTCAATATTTGTTATTTAATTCTCTTCTTTATTTTTCTTCTCCGCCTCCGAGCAACTCCCTCACACTTATACTTCCCCTGCGTCTCTCTTCTTTGCTTTTCTTCTTCGCCTCCGAGCAACTCCCGAACGCTTATACTACCCCTCCGCCTCCTCAATTTGTCGTCGTCGACTCTCCCTTTCGTCTTCTTATACTTGACGCGCCAGTCGTACGGAATGTACTCGTTTGGGACGGCCTCTATCAATTTGTCAGTGAACCACGCCGGCTTCTCTTCCTCCCACCGCTCCCAATTCGATAGCGTCCACGGCTTCAATAGTTCGTCGCCCCACCCTCTCCTCGTGTCAGGGTGATCTAATAGAATTCCGCTTTTCAAATCATCTTGATCCTCTCGGAGGCTCAAGGCGAATTTTCTGGTATAGGCGTTTGTCGTATCGACACTGAAAAAAGTTCGAAGGTGCTTTCGGTTTATCTCTGGAACGAAAGCTACGAGGGAAACAACCCACACGGAGTACAAGCTAACTTGGATTGTTTGCAAAATCTGATCGTCGATTTTATTATCTTCCCCATCGTCGTAATGGTTCGAGTAGAGATAAATTGAACCAGCACTCCCGACTAGCGAACTTATAATAGAAGGAAAAAACAGTAGCCCACCAACTTCCCACGGATTTCGGAATTGAAGCAGCAAGGTCAAATTGGTAAGTGACTTTGCAATAGTTCGCGACACAATTGACACAATTGGTTAGGGGGTTGACGGCATGTGCTCCTCCTGCTCTGCGCCCGACGCAACCTGGTACGCGTCAAGAGCTGGCTTGAATCCGGTTAAAACGAATAAAGAGTCGCGGAAATAGAACAACAGCTTCTTCGAATTTTGTAAGTAGTATATGAGTACCTGGACGAACATAGTCAAGCCGATAGGACACGCGTTTATGTGACCAAAATGCTTTTGATCTTCGGTATTGAAGAACTGAACCGTCATGTAAATATCGGTTATGAGGTCGATAGTCGAAAGCAGCGCTCCACCGAACACTCTGAGACGCAGTCTCAACCGCGTACGCCGGGTTTTTACAATGATAGTTATAATTGGCTACCCTTGCGGCTACGCCACTGCGGCCGCCTCTAACCGTGAAGATGGTCTTGGCATAAATGTCCCTTCCTTTGAATTGAAGTAGCCTTTAATATACTTCGTTGTGCTGAACGTAGACGTGAAGGCTTGGAACTGGATGGCGCCCTTCATTTCTATTCCAGCGAGAAGGCCCACTGCAGACGTAATCATCTCATCTTCGGCCGGAGTGTGCTTCTGCACGACTGTGTCTATCTGACGGGCCTTTGCGTTCTCATAGTGCACGTCCTCGTTATACCTCTCCACATGCGACATGGCTTCGGGTGCAGTAAGAATGCTAAGGGCCGTTGTCGTCGTACTACTTGGCATGGGCGCGACCTTGTAGCTCAGAATTTTAGTAATACGTTACGATGAAGGTCTGTTAAGGATTTGTCCTATGGAGGAGAATTCACTGACATTGCTGGCGAGTGAGATGTTGGGTTGCGACGGCATTTCATCAGGTGTTGAGCCAACTGTCTTGTCTTGGGGGCGCTCAACCTCGTCGTCATCATCGCGGAGGGCAGCCATATTCTCTTGGCGTTCAATGTACACGCGCAGCTCATTTAGGAGTGAAATTGCGTACTCGTATTCCCCTTCGCCAATGCGCTTGCTGCTGCTGTGCAAAAAACGATTCACGCTTAGGCGAAGCTCCAGGGCTGTTAATGTTAGGATTGAGGGCAGGAGAAGGGATATTTTGTGCGAAGGGGGGCTTGAGGGCAGTATTGGTCGGGCAGACGTTCTAAGGGGTGCTATCACGTTGTATCTAATGAGGAGAGGGCAGGGTTTGTTGCTTCCCAGCGCTGGCCCTGAATTCACTTGTTTGCCTGCAAGTATAGCAGGCAGCCTCAAGCCCGCGTCCGCCTCCCGCCCCCGTCCCTGCCCACCCCTTATTAACTCCTAACGCCAGAACCTACCCCCCGAACTTCCTACCCGCCCCCCTCTTCTCTACCCCCCTTCTTCTATATCACAAGATCCGACCGGCACGAAGACGAGAGGCAAGAACATATAAAATAATAAATCGGTCAATGATATTTTATATTTCTAAAGCTCTAACATCTATCTAATCAATCTTTAAGCCGTTTGCTAACCCCCTCGATCTTTTCTAAGGCTTCCCAAACTCCTCTTGGCGCGCCAGCTCCCTCGTCTTGGAGGTAATTCTGGAGGACTTTCACGGAAGCAGCGAGGGTGTTGGCATGTAGTGAGTTGGTGTTGATGGAGGTTGTTGGGACTGGAGCGGGGGCGGGGACGGAGGGGGGGGCAGGCGCAGGAGCGGGAGCCGAGTTAAGAGAAAGCTTGGACCCAAACAGGTCATCTTCGTCGTCATCGTCGTCATCGTCAAAAAGACCTCCAGACGAAGCCTTCGCGACTGGAGCGGCAACCGGAGCAGGCGCAGGAATAACAGCAGGGGCAGGAACGACAGCTGGAGCTGGCGGGTCGGGGGCGAAAACTGACGACGCCTTGGGAGCGCCGAACAAGCCACCATCATCGCCCCCCTCCTCCTCCCCCCCCTCCTCCTCATCACTGTCGTCGAACGTGCCGAACACGTCCGATCTTGCGGGGCGTTTAGTCTCCATGCCTTCGGTCAGAAAATCAAGCGTGGATTTGGCAGTAGATTTCTTTGCTTTAATCTTCTTCTCTTTGACGGGAGCGGGAGCTTTGGTTGCAACGGGAGCGGGGGCCGGGGGTGGAGCAGGTGCTGGTGAAGGGGCCGGGGGTGGAGCTAGGATGGGCGCACTAGTAGAGTCGATATCAACGTCTTCCAATCCGAATGGATCACCTCCGGGATCACCTCCTCCAACTTTTTTTCCTCCTCCCTGCCTCTCTTCTTCGGCGCCACCACCCATTAGCCACGCCGGCCTCGACGTGTTTTCCAGATTGCTCTTCAGGTTGCTGCCAGTCTCCGCGAGCTGGGACATGATGTTCGTGCTAGTCTTCGTGAGCGCGTCGAGGACGTTTCCGGCGCCTTGAGCGATGGCTGCGACGAGCGTATCAAGGAGCGGCGAGCAAAGTGAGCCAAGTTAGAATTGTGTAGCGACGAAAGTGATTTGAGCATTTAGACTAAATCTACTAGCAGCTACTAGCAGCTCGTCGCTTCGCTCCTCGTTGGGCTTTGTCCTCGCAGTTTCTCACCTTGGACGGGAGGGGGGGCAGGGGCAGGGGCAGAGACTGACCGAGAGGTTAGGTCAGGAGCGGCACCATCGCACACGTCCCTCGCAATCCCCATCATCCTCTCCACTCTATCCTTTCCGACGACGGAGTATTTCCCGTCTTCTATAACTGCGGCGAGCGGCGCGGGCGCAGCGAGTCGCATGAGTATAGGCGTTAACGAGTTAGAATTTCGTAACAACGAAAGCGCGTAACGAGCAACGTAGCGGAGACCAAAACTCCTCAAGCAGCGGAGACCAGCTACTACCAGTATTATCAGCTCGTCGCTTCGCTCCTCGCTGCGCCTTACCTCCGCCTCCCGGAAACTTGTACCTCATGAGCGCCTCCAAAATGTCGTTCATGTCCCTAGCGTTCAAAATCGTACCGCGAATCATAATGACCATCGCCGCGGCCACAGAGCCAAGCATCGAGGGCAGGCCCGAGCTGTCGGGAGCCGAGGACGACATGTGCGTCATCACTCCGTCGAGGATGAGAATTGCGTCCTGCGCCGCAAATTCTCTGCAGAATATTAAGCGGCACCACTTGAGCAGGAACAGCTGGGGGGGGACTGCGACGAGCGCAGCGAGTCGCACGAAGTTTGGTGTTAATGAGTTAGAAAAGCGTAGCGAAGAAAGAAGCTTGTGCGTTTAGACCCAACGCTACGAGCGCAGCCGCAAACTATGAGCGCAGCCGAAGTACGAGCGCTAGTATCGTATTCACAGCTCGTCGCTTCGCTCCTCGCTCCTTCGTACCTCCGGCCCTCACGATGGCCTCGTGAACCCTCCCGTCCGCCTTTTTCAGTTTCTCAAACATTATCTCGCAACAATTAACAGGCTTCGTCTTGGGAGGGGGGCAGCCGAGCTTGTACTTGGCGTTGGGATCGACGGGTCTAGGATCAAACAGGTTCAGCACCGAGTCGATCAAGTGTCGAGATATGTAATAGGTTGAGGATTCTAGCTGGAGGGGGGTGAGGGAGGAGGAGGATTGCAGAGCGTACCAGACTGTCGGGGGTGGGAAGCGGCGGGCGAAGCGAGCCGAGGAGCGAAGCGATGAGTTAGTATAGAATGCCGCTACGTCGCTACGTCGCTCCGCCTCATAACGAACGGAATTAAACGCATTCCCAGCTTCCTCACCTATACCGCACAGCTCGTGCATTCCTTGACGGTACCCAACTTCGCTGTCGAGCTGGATGCAGACTAAGAACAGAACGTTGCGCAGGGCTTCTAAACGAGGCTCTCCCTCTGGACCTGTGGGAGGAGTTAGAAAGGGGGGGGGGGCGCACTTATTTTTGGGGAGCGGTGCTTCTTTCTCACCCTGAAAGTACTCCGGTTCCACGTTGTTCAAATACAACCTCTCCAGATCAATCCCAACCTCATTCATGAGTTCATTAGCCTCATAGAACTTGCTCCATTCATCGACCTTCTCGTTATGCGATGAACGCCTTTCGGAGAGCGGGTCGATTGAAGCAGCGAGAGGATCGGAGGAGGAGGAAGCATGAATCGAGGGGAGCTGCCGACGAGCGTAGCAACGTCGCGTGAAAGTTGGTGTTGATTTGTTAGAAATGCGTGGGCGATGATAGGGATGGAGCGCAGACTCGTGGAGACTCGTTACGACTCGTTACGACAATAACTATCGGGTTCCAAGCTCGTCGCAGAGACTCCTCATGACATTCGTACCTTGGATTTCAGCAGGGTTTTGTAGTCGTTAGTGAGGGTGGAGAGGGAGGAGGAGGCCTCGGACTGGGAGATGTCCAAGGAGAGCGCGAGCCATTTGATGGCCGTGTCGGATGAAGCCATATTTCTGTGGGAAGTGGGGGGGGGAGTTAGGATGGGGTCAAGCGAGGGGATAGAATGAAGCGAGGGGGTAGAACGAAGCGAGGGGGTAGAGCGAGCAAAGCGAAGATGTGCAGGCAGACATGAAAGAAGTGAGGACAAAGCCCGTAGTGAGGAGGTTGGGGTGGACATCGCGGGTTGGAGCGCCCGCGGAGACATGCTTACCGTACGACTAGGACGGAAGTCGGTCAAGAAGATTTCGTCGACTGGTATGCTTTGAAATCGGTGCCGGCGTGTGTGCGGGAACCAGGATCGGGGGTGGGTTGATTGTGGTAGACTGAGGTATTGTTTGTGCGAGTGGAAGATCGCTGTGGGTTATGGAAAACGGGAAAATAGTCAAATGTCCTGGACATGATATGGGGCCTGAACCTAGTGCCTGATCATTGATCATTGGATTTCCGCAAGACTCTGAATCAAGCTATCCCAATCCCTGTTCCTGCACAACACCTGCACGACGTGCATTCCTTTCCAATTGTCGTCAAATCCTTTCCCCCATCGTTAATTCATCCACAACGTCCCCTCCCCCTCCTTCGATACTATTCCAAAATGGAGTCCTCGTCAAACCCTGCTCCGATGACTGGTCCGCTAAGCATTACCACGCCTGCCCCTCTGACGATTCTGCCTCACCTCGTCGTGCCCCCAAACGCCCAACCACCAACTTCCACCAAATCAAAAAAGCAGTCAACTCCCCGTTCCGGCGCAAGCGGCGGTCAAACTCCTCGAGGCACTCCTCGCGCCTGCTCCTCCACTCCCATCGTCCAGTCCGTGACCGTCTCCAGCCACAATACGATGGAGCTGCAAGTTTCGAGGATATCCAGGGCGCTGTTGGGGGGGACGGCGGCGAACGGTTTCGTGAGGAGCACAGGGGTTATTTCCAAGATCAAGAAGCAGAGGATGAGGCAGATTGAGGGGAAGGAGGGGAAGCAGCAGAATGGACAGAATGGACAGAATGGACAGAATGGACAGAGTACCTCGAATGGGCAGAGTACCCCGAATAACCCGAATGCTTTGGAGCAGGCGGAGGATAACCCTGGGGTGGACCCGAGGGAGATAGAGTTCGCTCCTCAGATACTGAACAGTCACACCATGAAGCGAATCAAGGGGGAGGTACGAACATCGTCTCGTTACGCGGAAGCGACTCCGCTAGGAATGCGATAAGCCCAGCCAGGAGCGAAGCGACGAGTTGAATATCTTGCGTAGCGACGAGCAAAGTAGAGAACAGGCTTTCTATGAACTTGTTGCTTCGCTCCTCGTAAACTAGAGAATGCATTAATTTGAACTCGTTGCGTCGCTTTGAGCGCTCCGAGTGCTCCTCGCATTTGCGCTTGATTTCGTTTAACTCGTCGCCTCGCTCCGAGCGCTCCTCGCATTTGTACTTGATTTCGTTCAACTCGTCGCTTCGCTCCTCGCTGGGAATGCGTCAATCAGCTCGCTTCGCTCGCCGCTCGTCACGATACTAGAAATATTTGATACTAACCCACCCCCTCCCCCCGTCGTAGCTGACTGCCGGGATCCAATTCTGCACGAGCCTGCAGAAGGCCATCAACGACACCACGAATTTCATGGTCAAGAACAATCAGAAATACGGTTTTGGGTTGGGGCCGAATAGTAGTAGTAGTAGTAGTAGTAGTACTGTGGGGGGTATTGGGAAGGCGAACGGTGCGGGAGGGGGGGGGAGGGGGGGACAAGCGCCGCAAGGAGGGGGGAAGGGAGTGGGGACAGGGGTTACTGAGAGTGTGGAGGTGGTGGATCTGGAGGTTAATCTGTACATGGGCTCGTCGACTTTGCGCAAACTGAGGAAGGGGAGTACTATACCCATAACTTTCTCGCCTTTGACAGTGAATGACGCCGTTATTGCTCATCAGTTGAAGGTACGACGGAAACTTTTAGGAGCGAAGCGGCAACATATGAAACGCATTATCACGCAGTGTGATTCATTCATTCATTCATTTATTCTAACACGGCTCGCTTCGCTCGCCGCCGACAGCTTCCTAGCGACATCGCTTACATGAAACAGATCGATGAAAAGGGCTCGCGAATAATATCAAAGAAGGAAAGCTGCCGCCGCGCCTTTGAGATAAGCAGGTGGCGCCAGCTGAACGTTGGCGACCTGGCGGCGGCCAAGCTCCAGTCCAGGTGAGAACTGCGAGGAGCGAAGCGACGAGCTGCGAATACGACAATTACGGTTGCAGTTCGTCTGCGTTAGTAGTTCCAGTCTAGATATAGACGCCACTATCACTGCCACGCAATTCTAACTCGTCAACGCCAATCTTCATGCGACTCACTACGCTCGTCGCAGGGACATGTGGATATTGTGCAAGGTGCTGTCCACCTGGAAGCCGCCGAGCGACATGTCGTACGTAGATATAATAGAGATGCCGGCTCCCAGGAGAGACAACATGCTGGCCGAGGTTTTGATCAAGGACGCGGACAGCGACGACGCGCCTCAGCAGAGGATATCTAGGAACCTGATCTTGCCGCTCCCGAAGACCTTGCTGGAGGCGGCCGAGTGGGGTTTCCGGGCCAAAAGGGGCACCAGGGTCTACGCCGTTTACCCGGAAACGAGCAGTCTATACGCGGCGACTGTGGTCGACAACACCACATACTGCAGGAAGGACGAGGACATAATAGTGGTCGAATTCGAAGGAGACGAGGACGAATACGGTGTCTTGCCGCAGCGGCACGTCAGTGCGAGGTGAGGTTTAGGCGAGCCGAGGACGAAGCCCAGCGAAGCGACGACATGGGAGTGAGGTACCATGAGGATCGAACGACGACAGCGAGGAGCGAAGCGACGAGTTGAGTGGGCCTATTTATTCCACAGGAGAATGTCTACTTCGTCGCTTCGCTCCTTACAGGCTTCGTCCGCTCCGAGTTGGCGGACCGATTTATTCCGAGACCTACATCGTCGCTTCGCTATCTCCACCACTAACACGCTCGCTTCGCTCGCAGGTTCGTCGTCCTCATCCCAGCAGACATGGGAGGAGAAGTGCAGGTGAAGCGGAAGCGTGAGCGGAATAGGGGGCAGAATGGCGGTGGGAAAAAGCAGAAGGGGTGACCGACGACGACGACGACGGAGGTTTGCGTTATTTGGGTTTTGCTTGTGTGAAATAGAAACTATGTTTTGTTCTCTAAAAAATTGGATTTATTATTAAAAGTAGGGCTGCCCACAACCCCACGCTTCCCATCGCCATCGTATTTGTGCGAGTGCTCATGCCCGCAGAGTTATGAGTGTCAACCTCTACTCCATCCCCCCCCCATCTACTATGATCGGGGCTGTCCAATTCGCCCAAATGGCCTTGATCACTTCCTCGTCTCCGAAGCCGTCTGAAGTTTGGTCGCTCGCGTAGTAATAATTCTGTCCATTGGCCATGTTGTTGCACAGGCATCTTGCGATAGGCATTTGGAACCTGCCTACAGGGTCGTTCTGGGTTAACCAGTCGACAGCGTAAAATAACCAGCTTGATCTGTAATCGGCGTCTTGGTGGGCGAACCACGAGATCTCGTCCCATCCAAAATGGTGGAAGAGGTCGCTAGTGTCTTGGACGCCGGGGTGGTTGGTGCAGTCGTAATTGTCGAGCTCGACAATGTAGGGAAGGGAGGACGTTGTGAAACCGCTGCGACGAGCGTAGCGAGGAGCGGCGAGCGAACGAACGAAGCGAGCCGAGGAGCGAAGCGACGAGTTAGTATAACTTACTTCTAGCCGTTACTCGCGTAATGATCGTGTTTCCGGCGAGGAGCGAAGCGACGAGTTCAAAACAACGCGTTCTCTACTTTACGAGGAGCGAAGTAACAAGTTCATAAACCATGAGTCCTCGTTCATAGACAACGCATTCTCTAATTTACTCCTCGATTCGCTCCTCATGGAGCCTCATTTACGGCCGTAATTGTAGTATTCCCAGCTCGTCGCTTCGCTCCTCGCTGCAAAGCTTTGCCTCACCTAAAGATGCCGCCTGCTGACTTGCCGTAGATGGGATCGGAGAAACTGGAGGAGAGGGTTGTTGTTTGGGGATTGTTGGCGTCGGGTTTAGGACGAGACGGGAACGCGTGGAAGTCGAAGATTAGCTTGTTGGTTTTTTGAAGGTGCACGTATGGGTCTTCGTAGAGGTGAGCGCTTAACAGAACAAATTTTCGTCTGGCATGGGTTTCCGCGTAGGCGCGGATCTTCGTAAACAGATCGTTAGTTTGGACCATGCCGTAGTCCCTGGACGACATCAAATGAATCTGCCCGCAGTGGATTGCCTCGATCCCCTGGTCAATGTATTGTGTCGCAAGGAAGTAGAACCACAAACGGGATTCGAGACGGCGCAGGTCCGGGACGGAGGCGTCTGTGCCCCAGTGATTTTTGAACTGCCCGCTGGGGGAGAGCATATCGTCGTAGTCGAATTTTCTGCTGGTGGGTGGTGGGACGTCGAAGGCCGTAAACACGTAATTTGGTATGTTGAGAGTCGACAACCCCGACTTGGTCACGATCTCAAAGACTAAGCAAGAAGCGAGACGCGTTAGAATTGCCGATTGATTTGGGTTCGTCGAATTCTCACAAGCCTCTTACCTGCCGCTTCTAGGATGATGTGGGGAGCGGATAGGTGCGTCTTCGCGCGTTCTCTTTCACGTGCGGGAGCATCGTAGGGAGAATCTGCTCTTGCCCCCAAAGGAAGATCGAGCGGCCAGCGTAAGTGGCGTTGATGGACGTTAGGGTTCTGATCATGTCGTCTGTGTTTGGGGTGGTGCGAAGATCCGACCCGACTGTAGGGGAGAGGTAGCCGGAGGTCGTCGTCGGGTGGGAGAGCTTCTGGTAGAGCCAAGCTTCGCAGTAGGTTTGGGATCGGGCGGGGGATGGGACGAGGAGAAGGAGGGGGAGTAAGAGTGGGGAGATCATCGTCATGATGATCCCCGCAACTGATCGTAGAGGAAGTGGCTTAGGGTTGTAGGTAGGAGTGGAGCACATAAAGGATCTTCGAAACTGATTGCAAGCTGTTTATTGGATTTCTGGGCAGCGGGGAGTAGAAGGGAAGAATTTTTTGGAGGAGTTGGCCTGATGGATTGTCGATCGGCGTTTTTAACCCTCACAGATCACTGGGGCCGCCGGAACGTAGGAAGAGCGAGGGGAGTAGATTGAGCTGTTGCTAATGTAGAATGCGGGAGGGGCAGGTTCTTATACTAAATAACTCCTATTCTCCGCCGCTAGAAGTCAGTAGAAACTTAGGACTGGTTTAAATGACCTAGTATGCCGTATAAAATATTCGTGTGGGCTACGATCTATTCGAGAACGCGAGAAATATCTGAAAATCAATTTTAGTCAAATCGCGGGAACAAAAATCAACCTTCTGGTTATTCTCAGGTTCATTTTTTGTTCTCATTGGCCTTTTAGGGTACCTAATTACACAATTTTGGTAGTATTTTCTTCAGAAAAGCTCAGAATTATGGATTTTTGTTTGTATTTTTGCCTTCCTGGTTTTTATTTGATCTTTAAATAGCATATTCAGAATTCTAGGTGGCCTTAGATGGGATTATATTCCCAATAATGACCAAAATAGTACCGGGAACACAGATTTCAGTTCCAAAATTCATTCTTTTGGAAAATCGTACGATTGAACCAATCGCTCAGGGATCCTAAGATTCCTAATATACCAAGAATAGGCTTAAACATGAAAAATATACGATTCTGGAATGAGGCCGATTTCGACAAAAAACATCGCCGATTTCGACGAGGACGTTCAAGCGCTGTAATTCTCCAACGCCAACATTTTTAGCATGGTGTATAGCTTACAATTATCATCTTTTACGACTGGCGTACTATTTTTTTTCAAAAAATAATTTGAAAACCAAAGCAAAATATCACGTCTCCCCCGGCCCCCTTATACCTCTAACGCCGGAAAAGCATGTTGTAAGGGTTAAAAAGCGGCCCTTCCAGCGCACACTAAGCAAAAAAACACAACCAGTAGTTCTAATCCAGACAACGTGACAAATTGCTATTTACTATTTACATCTTCCCCATTAAAGATGAGAAGAGGCTCTTGTAGTCGCTCGCTGCCGTCCCGCCCCCTCCCTCGTTTCCTGCCTGTGCAAGCGCCTCTCCCAATCTTCTCAGCGCTTCGGGATCAGGTGCACTTTTACTGCCGCCATCCTTGCCTTCTGCCTTGGACTTGGCCTTCTTAGTCCCCTTGGCCTTCTTCAGCTTCTTGGGTTTCTCCGCTGCTGCAACGAGCGTATCGAGTTGTGTGAAGATTGGAGCAGACGAGTTAGAATTAAATAGCGACGAAAGCGGCTTAAGCGTTAAGACTTAAGCTGCTAACGCCGCGTCACTCCTCATGGAGCCTCATTACGATGATAATTGTCGTATTGCCAGCTCGTCGCTTTGCTCCTCGCAATTTCTCACCTGCCGGTTTCAGCTGCTGCTGCATCGACATCGGCGGCTCGTCGATGACGTTGACCATTTGGCGAATTCCGCTGAGCCCGCTCACCGAGGAGGTCACGCTTGTGTTGCTGGCTCCGCTCACGCCGCTGGTGGTGCTGAAATCGAAGCTGCTATGTAAGACGTTCTTCCCCTGCAACGAGCATTGATTAGTTAGAATTGCGTAACGACGAAAGCGGCTTGAGCGCGTAGTCTAAGGCTACCCGAGCATCCGTATTACAAGCTTCGCTCCGAATTCATAGACAACGCGTTATCTACTTTACTCGTCGCTTCGCTCCTCGCAGATTCTTACCTTGCGTCCCTTTGAAGAATCGTAGAAATCGTCATCGTCGTCTTCGTCGCCCGAGTCGTCCCTGAAGTCACTGTCAGAGGCGTACCGAATCCTCGGAAAATCGTCGTCAATGACCGCTTTGCTTGTGTCCCCAATTAAATCGTAGTTGGTCCTATTCGACGACTTCATCTGGTCCACAATGACAGCGTCGTCGTCGTAGTCGTCGTAGTCGCTGGTGGTCGGTGACTTGGGGGTTTTAAGGGTTGGGATTTTTGGTGGGCTGTGCTGTGCTTGTGGGACTTGTGAGCGCTCGTGGTGGAATGTCGTGTGCTGGGCTTCGTTTGCCTGGTGCTGGAGAACCTGCGTTTTGAGCGACGAGATCTAAAAGGAACGAGGAGGGGAGAGGGGGGTTAGAGTTGAGGAAACAAGGGCGAGGGCTGCTGGCGGGCGGGGATGCCACATTCTGACTTCTCACCTCCTCCCGCGAGGAGGCCAGCTGGTTCAGGAGCTGCTGGATGGTCTGCGACTGCTGAAGCAGGAGTTCCCGCATTTGACGCGTTCCGTCTGCTTCCGGGAGCGGCTGCGACGAGCGTAGCGAGAAGCATTAAGGAGGCGAGGGCAAGCCCGAGCGAGGAGCGAAGCGACGAGTTAGTTTTGAATGCTCTTACGCTCCTTGCAATAACACGCGAAATGACGTATTCCTAGCTCGTCGCTTCGCTCCTCGCACTTCCTCACCTCCTCGAAGTCCATATTGCTGCCAATGTCGTTATCGTTGTCGCCGGCCTCCATGGACACGTCCATCGCAGACACCCCGGCCTCCGTCTGCGACGAGCATTAGCGAGGAGCGAAGCGATGAATTAGTATAAAGCGCTTCTAGTATCGTAACGAGAGGCGAGCGAAGCGAGCCGATTGAAGCATTCCCAGCTCGTCGCTGAGACTCCTTGCAGTTCCTCACCTTGGCGAGTTGCTCCCTGGCTTTGCGCTCCCTCCACTCCCTCCACATGCCCTCGACGCCCCTCTCGGATCTTCGCAGCAGCCCTTCCCCGCCCTCGCCCACCACCACGTCGTCCACCCCGTCTTGAGTGACCCGCGCGATGCCTACACCGACGTCCCCCACCTGCCACACCTGCCACTCCTTCATGAAAGGGGATGCGAGAGCAGGGTTCACCTGACAAGTTAGGGGGGGGGTGGAGGTGGTGCGAACGTCGCTAAGGGTCGTGCCGTTCAGGTATAGTGTTACTTCGTTTTGGTTGATGTCACGACGGAGGCGGCGGAAGTCGACTCGGACCCTGCGACAGGGGGAGGGAGCGCGAGCAAGGCGCCAACAGGGAGCGTGTTAGTGGTGGAGATAGCGGAATGAAAATCAGGAGCGGAGTGACCCAATACAAAGAGTTAACTCGTCGCTTCGCTCCTCGCTGCGCCTCACCTGATCCCTCCAAACTCGAAAGCAAGCGGTTCGGGCGGCGGGGGGTTGGGGTTCAACAGAGTTTCGTCCAGGGGCTGAACCATGGTGGGAGGCGGGGAGGGCGTCGACGGACACGACGGGAAATACGACGACTTGGACAGTCTGGGCGGGGTGTACATGGTCGAGGGGGAGATTGGGGTGGAGGGAAAGGGGCGGCGGAGGGGGAGTTGGAGCGAGGTAGATTGGTTGCAGGAGGGGTCAGGAGAGTGGTGTGGGAGGGATCTTAATAGTAGTGATTGATTGCGGGTTGTGCTTGTTCAGTATGAATCTATCGTTAAGGGTATGATAATGGACTATAAACTTCCAAGGATTTGGCTGCTCAGATTAAGGCCCTTTTCTGCTCATAACATCGTTTCTCGGCCGCAATAAACAAATTCGCTGATACCTGATCCACATCCCACTTACCAAGCCCAGGAACTAACCTCAAATCAACTCTTTTCGGGCGATTTTTCGAAAAAAACATGTTGACGCCTTTGACGCATCTAGCGACGAAAGGACTTGGCCGTCGCCTGCTGTCAAGCCCTCACCTAACTGCCAGGTGCTTTTCCTCCTCCACCGCGGACGTCACCGTCGGTGAAGTAGAGGATCTGCAGGCTGCGTGGGCCAGCGCGATCACAACCATCAGCAGAGTGTACAAGGAGAAGGGCGATTACGTGAAGGTGAGAAGAGTCGAATGAGTGAATGAGTGAATGTTGTATGTTGTGGGTTTGCGTGATGACAACACAACACGACACAGCATGTCATCTAACTCGTTTCGTAGGAGGCCGCAGACGCCGCCGGCAGACTCTACGGCTACGGTCACTCTCAGGTCCTCTTCAAGCCCACCAAGGCAGCCGAGTTTCCCTTCCGACCAACCGGAGGCGAGGTGAGAAGCAGTCTCGTCGCTCAGCAACGGGCCGGGAATGTGGCAATTTAAGGGAATAACAATGAGGCGGAGCGACAAGCACTTTTGTCGCTACTCGTTTCTAACACGGCTTGCTTCACTCACCGCTCCTCGCTACGCTCGTTGCAGGCCATGTCATACTTCGTCGGCGGTCTCGCCGTGGAAAACGGTTACTCCGAGGACGCCGGTTTCGCCATAAACGGCGGCAACGGTTGGTCCAACGTTGTTTTCAACAACCACGCGATCGACCTGAACGGCCCCGTAGCGATTGCGATGGGAGACTACCTGTTCACTTGCGCTACCACGAACGAGGAGGTCAAGGTAGAGTACACCTTCGGTTACAAGCGCAACGACGACGGCAAGGCGAGGATCTTCCTACACCACTCTTCCGTGCCTTACAAGGAATAGTTGAAGAGAAATAGTTTTTAAAGCGGATATTTGAGGGTTATACAATTTTTGAGGAAAATCCATATTCAGACGTTTTATTTAATTTTTTTCCTATTCCCATTTCATTCAACATTAAACCATTAAGCATGACCAGCGCACACCCATCTGAGTTCCTTATAGCTTCCGCTCTTGACTTGGCTGACTTTTTTAAGTTCGGTGGCGCTAATCCAATTACATTGACAGCAATAAGCCGCGCTGCAACGAGTTACGAGTTAGTATAGAATGATCTGAATGTGAGTTACGCGGATAGCGATACATGTGAGGAGAGAGAGAGAGAGAGAGAGCGACGCATCTGAGGAGCGAGAGCTTTACATCCGAGGAGCGAGAGCTTTATATCCTCGTCACTCGAGCTTTACATCCTAGTCACTCGAGCTCCACATCCTCGTCGCTTCGCTCCTCGTTGTCGTCGTCCGCTCCTCTTGCTTCTCACCTCCCTTCCTTGTCAACATACTTCACCTTCAACTTTTGTTCATCAGGACTATTATTCCTAAAGAAAATATAATCAACGTCCTTCTCCCATTCCTTGTCTGTGAACCTGCACACCAAAAAATTGCACTGCGTGCACCTCATTCGAGGACAGACCGTTTGGGACATTACTCCGAGGCAGATTCCAGTTTTGTAGGAGGTGCCGCCGCAGAAGGGGATTTTGCATTTTTGTTTCGTCCCGATTGCGTGTTGGTTGGAGGAGGTCGTGAAGGTGGTGGTTGAGGGGAGGGAGTTTGATGACGGTGATGTTGAGGGTACTGTTGTTGTATTTGTCGTTGTTGGTTTCGTTAATCCACTGCCCCCAAATTTACTCCCCTCAAAACTACCACCTCGACTTCCACCTGTGTTGCTATTATTATTTCCTCCCAAAGCATTCGGCAAAGACGCTACGTTGCTCGGTTGAATACTACTCACGTCCGGATTATCATCGTCCCCGAGTTCAGCAAGTAGAGAATCCAAATCGCTGTCCTTACTCCTTTGAGTATCGTTGCCTGCGGAGCCTGCAACGACGCGAGTAAGATGAGTAAGATGAGTTAGAACATTTACGCAGCGACTTACAAGCGGCATGTGCGCTTAGATTAAAGCCACTAGCGCCACGTCACTCCTCATGGAGACTCTTTACGACCGCAATTATCATATTCCCAGCTCGTCGCTTCGCTCCTCGCTGCGTCTCACCTACTCCACCACCGTCATCGTCGTCGTCCCAGTCGTCCCACGATGAGGATTGTTGTTGTTGTTGTTGTTGCTGTTGTCCTCCTTTATTACCCAATGGATTTTGTGGTATTGACGAATTATTTATTGACGAACCAACCATTGACGAACCAACCATTGACTCACCACCCCCACCATTTCCATTTCTTCTACTATAGTCATTATTCATATTAGTTGTATCGTTAGAATACGTCGCTCCCCCCCCTCCACCACCTCCACCACCTCCTCCACCACCAAGTATACTATTCCCTGTGCTATGTATAACGTTTCTCCTGCTTCCGCTGCTGGCTCTGACGTGAGCTGCGACTCGTGGGTGTACGCCTGAACCGTGAGAGGAGCCGCTGGATAGAGGTGGACGGGGGACGAATTGGGTTGAGCTGTCTGTGGTTACTGAAGGTGGTTGCTGGGATTTGTAGATGTTGAGGTTGCTGGTGGTGTTCTGTTGGGCGGTGGTGGTAGAATCGAGCTTCGCTCCGCCCACGACGTCTTCGAGGTCGGAGAGGAGATCATCGAGGGAGGACATGGGAAGTTAAAAGTGGGTGTTGTTGTGGATGTTGTTTAGGGGGTATTGTAGGGGGGGCACGCGGTGGGGGTGGAGTTGGAGGTCAAGGGTGGGTTCGGTTGGTAGGCGTGCTTTGTTTTGGGGGTTGTTGTGAGTGTGTGGGTGGCGTTAGCGGCAGGATAATCAAATCAATTTAGACGGGGAGACGGGGCTTGTTTTGTCACTCTGCCTGGAACATCTAAAGGTTTTTAACCCTTAACCCTTACGAGAACTTATAGGGCACACCCAAACAACCCACCCAGAAAGCCACTCTACCTCTCCCCAAGCCAGCAAACAACGGGAACCCAGCCCCCCTGCGCAAAGCAAAGCCCTTCCAAATCCATTCCTCGCGAAACCCTCTCAACTGTCCCCATTGTTTTGCCTGAGTTTGCCTCCCACCATGCCTTCTCGACCTACCGAACGGCGAAAGACCGGCCAGCTCATTTCCCCCGGTCTAATGCACCGCCAGCGGGGGCTCATGTCGATTAGGGAGATGAATACAGGTGAAGGAGAAGGTGAAGGAGAAGGATCAGGTGAGAACTAAGGCGAGGGAGGGTGTAGGGTGGGGGGTGGGGGAGAGGACGTGGTTACGGCGAGCGAGTGCGAGGAGCGAAGCGACGAGTTTCGCTATCTCCACTACTAGCACGGCGAGCAGTGGCTCGGAGCGAAGCGACGACGTTTTCCGCTGCGCTTCACCTCTCTGCTCGCTCGAGCATTTATTCTAAGAGGGAATAAGAATTACATCGTCGCTTCGCTCCTCACGAGCTTTATCCGCTCGCCTTGACTGCGTGATGGGTTTTTCATTCTTAATTCTAACTGTGAACCTCCGCCCGCCTCCGCTCTCACACGCACGCAGACTCCGACTCCGCCTCCCTCAAATCCTCAGACGACGAAGACCTGACAACCGGCCGCAATCCGAATTCCCTCGATGCAATAGACGCGATCGCCAAGATGAGCATGCAAGGCGCTCACGCGAACAGCCCGGTGCAGAAGTTCGGGAGGAAGGCGAAGATTGATAAATTCGGAAGCTTTGATGAGAACGATGGTGTGGGGAAGGAGGTGAGAAGTCCGCTCGGAGCTCAGCGACGACGAGCCAAGAACAACGTTATTTGCAGCCGCAGTTTTGCGGAGACTGATTGTTTCAGATCCCACCAATAACGCTGCTAGTAAATCGCCACGCAAATTTCTAACACGCCTTACTCGTTCATTTTTATGCGACTCGCTACGCTCGTCGCAGGAGGTGGAAGAGAAAAAGGGGGAGGAGAAGAAAGAAGAAGTGAAGGAGGAAGTGAAGGAGAAGGAGAAGGAGGAGCCTAAGACTGAGATGGATAAAGATAAGCCCGAAATGTGGAACATCGACGGCACAGAAATGGACCTCAACGCCAAGTACAAAACAGGAGGTCAGCTATGGTACCTTCAAGATAGGGCGTTAGGGGCGATCAAGGCAGGCGAGGAGATTGCCGGGGAGCCGATGAGCGAGCACGCGAAGACGAGAGAGGCAGAACGTAGAGAGGAGTGTGGAGTGGAGTTGAAAAAGGGCGATGGTGATGGTGATGGTGATGGGGGTGATAATGATGAAGATGAAAATAATGGGGAGGAGAAGGTGAGTGGCTAGTGGCGTGGGGGGGGGGGGGGGAGGCGAGGCTCAACAAATATGTTTCTAACACCCCAATTTTGCAGCTCGAGACGACATCGGAAGTCGAAACAAAGCCCAATCCTACAAATCCTAATAAACCTCCACCCTTTGAACGCAAAGGATCCATTCGCCTGCGGTCAGTTCGTCGGGAATCCCTCGACAACAACGAAAACGAGAAGCTCATGGCGAAAAGGGCGAGTCAAGAACACGGCGATGATAGCGATAGTGATGGTAGCGACGACTCGAGTAATAATGGAGAAGAAGAGGAAGAGGGGGGGGGGGAGAGGAGGAGGAGCATTTCGAGCGGCGCAGCAGAGGTGAGAGAGGGTGGGAGGACGAAACCCAGCGAGGAGCGAAGCGACTAGCGAGCGGCCTATTGACGAAGAGTCAATTACAACCATACAACTCGTCTCTGCGCTCCTCGCATTAAGAACCATTATAAACTAACTCGTCGCTTCGCTCCTCGGACTTCGCTCACGCAGGTGTTCAGGAAGAATAGTTACGCACAGGCCATCGACACATTCCACCTATCCAAGTACTACAAAGAAGCGATGGCGCGGGCCCAAGAGAAGGGGGGGGAAGCGGCCAAAACGTGGACGCCAAAGCAGCGGTGGTTGAACGCCATCCACACAGTTTTAAGAGGAGTCAGGGCAGTCAACGCATTTTTACCGCAGGCGTACAAGAAGCGAAAGGACGAGAAGAAAGGTAAGAAGCGAGGACGCATTGCTCTCGTTCGCACTAATTAATAACATTCTAAACTAACTCGTCGCTTCGCTCCTCTGCTCGCTTCGCTCGCCGCTCTTTGCAGCGGCAGAAAAGAAAAAGGACGCCTGGCACAGCGTTAAGAAAACAGCCGTCCAACAAGCCGTCCAAAATAGAATGGCAATGGAGTTCAAAGTCGACTCCGTCGAGAACACGAAAAGCGTCGGTTTCGCCTTCGGTAAATCAGCCGACCGTCAGCTCTTCGAGAACTGCTTGAATATATTAAAAATGGAGCATAAGAAGAGGAGCAGACCTGACGTTGTGATGCTCTTGAGTTTATTGAAGGGGAACGCTTTTTTCAGCAAGCTAGAGTACGAGGTAAAGCTGGAGCTTGCTAGTGTAATGAATTTATCGAATTTTAAGGAAGGCCAGAATGTTTTTAAACAGGGAGACGTTGGTAATCTGTTTTTCATCGTTCTGCAGGGGGAGGTGGATGTTTTCGTTACACATATGGGAATACAGTTTAAGGCTTGCACTTATAATGTGGGGGGAAGTTTTGGGGAGAGGGCTTTATTGACGAGCGAACCGAGAGCAGGTACGAAGCCGCGAGGAGCGAAGCGACGAGCTGGGAATCGGAGGATTGCGGGAGTAACAATGAGGCGGAGCGACGTAGCTTTAGTCTAAATGCTCAAGTTGCTCAAATCTCCATGCGGAGCGAAGCGACGATTAACGTAGAGAACGAGTTTTCCATGATTTCGGAGCGTAGAGAACGCATTGCCTATGAACTCGTCGCTTCGCTCCTCGCTGGAAATACGATAACTGCGGTCGTAATTCGTTTGTGCTTGTAGCTTCAGTGTCAACGTGGACGCCGTTTTCGTCGCTACGCAATTCTAACTCATCAACGCAAATCTTCTTGCGACTCGCTACGCTCGTCGCAGCGACTTGCACGTGCACGGAAGACTCTGATTTTTTGGTGATTGGTAGAAGAGACTATTTGAGAGTTTTAAGAGACGTGCATGAACGAGAGAGCTTGCAGAAGATTCAGTTTTTGAAGACCGTGAGGTACTTTGACATGCTTCCGGGGTACATCTGCGAAGAAATCGCGCAGAAGTTCCAGAAGAAGAGGTACGGTAGGAACGAAATTATTATTAGGGAGGGGGACAAGCACACGCATCTGCACATTATTCGGACGGGAGAGAGCAGGGTATTGAAGAAGGTGAAATTGGGGGGGGAGACAGTGCATTTGGAGACGAGGCACTTGAGTAGTAGGGACTTCTTCGGGCAGGAGGACAAAAGTGTGAATCAGGTGAGGAACTGCGAGGAGTGAAGCGACGAGCTGGTAATACGACAATTAAGGTCATAGCTAATCGGCACTAGTAGCTTTAGTCTAAACGCTCAAGCCGCTTTCATAGTTGCGCAATTCTAACCCGTTAACTTAATTTTTCATGCGTAATTCTAACCCGTTAACTTAATTTTCATGCGACTCGCTACGCTTGTCGCAGTTTTCGGTTTTGAGCTTGAGGTGAGTACAGGGGCGGGGGACGAGGGGCGGGGGAGGAGTTGGGAATGGGGGTAGGGTTACTTTTGTTGCAACGCAATTCTAACCCGTCAACTCCAATCGTTTGCTACTCTAATCTCAGCTTCGCCGAGGTCTACTCCTGCCACGTAAACGATCTGAAAAACATCGAACGTCCCGAACTCCATAGATGCATCCAAGACATGAAAGCCTTCGCGTTGAAATTCGACCACTACAATAACGAGGAGACTTTGAAGGAGGTTTTTAAGAAACAGAATAGGTGGGAGGAACGGAAGAGTGCGGTTATGAAGGATTTGATGGAGTATAGGAAGAGTGGGGGAGGGGGGGTGGAGAGGAAGTGAAATTGTGGAATGTATGTTGGATATTTAAAAGGGTTAGGGTTATTTTATTCTATTCTATGTTATATATTGTTAATTATATACGTTCAGGAGCTGCCTGCCCATGGATTTAAGCCGGAGCCGCGATTGCAACTTCACTCGGAGCAGCCTGCCCATGAACTTGATCCGGAGCCGCAGTCGCAAATTAATCCAGAGCTAAACCCCAATTAATTTTAACCCGGAGCCGCGATCGCAAACTAACTCGGAGCTAACCCCCAATTAATTTTAGCCTGAAACCGCGGTCGCAAATTAACCCGGAACTAGTCCCCAATTAATTTGAAGCCGGAGCCGCGATTGTAAGTTCACCCGCTCCAACCCTTTACGCGGTAGCGAAAGTGTACACTTCAACGTTCACGATCACCTTCACGATCACCCTCACGATCAACCCTCATTTCTTCATCGCGACGACTTTCTTAGCCCAACCTTCCCCCACAATAACCTCATCGTCATTTTCCTCCTTCCAATCTTCTCCCTTCCACAGCGATTTATCAACCCTAAAGACATTCACAGTCTTCTCCATATTCAAAGGACAGAATTCCTTCCAGTCGATCCAGATGTGGGAGGTGTCGGGGAAGAGGACGCGGAGGCCGGAGGAGGGGGAGACGTGGGTTACAAGGCAGAGGAGGGGAGCCTCCATGAAAGCCGTGACCTCATCGCTGCCCCAATCGATGCTGCCGTGGAAGCCGCTGGACCCGCCCCTGCGACGAGCGAATTTAACGAGTTAGAAGGATTGAACGTTTGAGAGGAGTTTGAAGAGTGGGGAGCCGCGATGGCATGCCAAATCCGGAGCTAGCCCCCAATTAATTTTAACCCGGAGCCGCGACCACAAACTAACCTCGACCGCCACATGCTCCAGCATTTGTGCAGCTTCGCCTTGAAGAGAGACCCACCCTCGAACTCCAGCAGGTCGTACAAATTCATGTCCAAGCTGTGCTCGTGCTGCGGGTTGCTGCTGTCCGAATGGAACTTCTTGGTCTCACGGCTCGTGATCACGTAGCGCCCCTCCGCGTGGCGGTCCATCTCGTGGTCAGGTAGCTGCTGCTTAAGCAAGTCGTACCGCACGTCCAGGTCTGCGGTCGTGTGGGAGGAGGGGAGGACGGTGTATTCCAGGACGTCGGAGGGGTAGTAGGAGACGATGGGAGCGGAGCTACCGCAGGAGCCGCACATGGGAATGGAGGAGGAGGTTGGAGGGTGAGCGGGGAGGGCGTAGGAAGGCGGAGGGCTTTTCAATCAGCGCAGGTGTGAGCACGTGCGCTCCCTCAATCCGCCCGATCTGGTAGTGGGAAACTGAGGTTTATATGAGCGGTTTGGGGATAGAGAAGTGGCCAGAGACGTCTATACAGATGATGATAGGGGATGGCGATCAAAATTGGAATTGGAAATGTTCACGTTCGCTCAGAAAAACACTAGACATATTTACCAGCACATTGTAATCTTCCTGTTCCAACTTCTCAATCAACGTGAGTTGGCTACTACCGGATCGCCACAGCCAACTAAATCGTGATTCGGACCCGCAGTCGAATGGGCACTAGAAATAGATCGCTTAAGCCTTCAGTATGGACAATCACGCTCACCTCGATCGCCAATCGCTTGGTGCCCTTTTTCACTACCATTTAAACTTCTTTCTAACGCTCCAAACCCCACAGCAGTAAAACAACCACCGCAAAACCTTATTGACCGCCGTTATGACGTCCCTCTCTTCCTCGTCAAAGTCTTCATTGAAACGTTCTCGGAACCTCTTCGCTACGCCCGCCCCCCTCGCCCGATACTCTCCTACAACTAGCTCCACACAGTCCTACGAAGGCGGCGACGCAGAATCCACCAGGTAAATTAAACTTGAGCTATTACTACAGCGCGTCTTCACCGTGTCCCATCGGATACACAAGCGAAATTCGAGACTCCTCCTGAAACGGCGCCCATGACGCTTTGAGCGGAGCGAAGCGACGGCGAGCGAGTTAGAATTAGAGAAACGATGCGCGCTCCAACGCGATGCGCTGCACGCTCCAACGTAGCTTCATCGAGGAGACTTCACCCCTCAGCTGGCTTCGATGCACGCTCCAATGAGCCTTCATCTCGTTGCTTCGCTCCATGCCCGGGCTTTGTCCTCACTATACGCACCACCCTCCACCCTCTAACGCCCCCCCCCTCCCCCCCCGCAGCCTAAAAATAACATACAAAGCTAGCAAATACTACCCCGTCGTAACCACCACTGAAGACGACGACGACGCCGCCGAATCCTCCGTCCAAAAGACCCTCCAAACCGCCCGCGAAGCCCAATCCAAAAAGTCCAAATCCGCCCCCCAAACCAACAACACCGGCGCCATAATAATCGTCAACGACACCCCCTCCTCCTCCACCGCCTCCACTGGTCTTCTCCCTGGCCAAAAATCCGGCGTCGCAAAAAAATCAACCCTAACCTCCCTCGCCATAACCGAACGCAAAGAGAAGAACCTCAACATCCCCAAACCGGAATGGCACGCACCTTGGAAGATCAAGAGTGTTATTAGCGGGCATTTGGGGTGGGTGAGGAGTATTGCTGTTGATCCTAGTAATGAGTTTTTTGTTACGGGGAGTGCGGATAGGACTATTAAGGTTTGGGATTTACCTAAAGGTGAGACGAGCGAACAACGAGGAGGAGCGAAGCGACAAGTATTAACAAACGGATATTCTATACTAGTGAGGAGTGGAGTGACGAGATTACGAGTGTCGTGGATTTTCGCTCGAAATAGAACGAGGAGACATGTCGCTCCGAGATTACGAAGGCGCTCACTCACTTTCTCACTCACATTCTAAACTAACTCGTCGCTTCGCTCCTCGTGCTTCGCTCCTTGCAAATCCAACACAGCCTCAACCGCGTCCTCTGGAGCTCTCAAATTAACCTTGACAGGCCACATCAACGCCGTCCGAGGCCTAGCCCTCAGCGATCGCCACCCCTACATGTTCAGCTGCGCGGAGGATAAAATGGTCAAGTGCTGGGATTTAGAATGCAACAAGGTTATTAGGCAGTATCACGGACATTTGAGTGGAGTGTTCTGTTTGAAGGTGAGCCACCACGAGGACGAAGCCCAGCGAGGAGCGAAGCGACCAGTTGAGATATTTCAGTATATTCGACGTTACCATTTAGCTGAGCCTCAGCACCCTTAACATTACCCGCACAATTCTAACCTGTCAACTTCAATCGTCACGCGATTCGCTACGCTCGTCGCAGCTTCACCCGACTTTGGATGTGCTGATTACGGGGGGAAGAGGTGAGCGCGCCTTGTAGCAGCGCGAGCGTAGCAGCGCGAGCTTAGCGAGTGCTTTACGAGCTATACTTCACTATACTTCTTTATTCTAACACACACGCTCGCCCCGCTGCAGATTCCGTCGCCAGAGTCTGGGACATCAGGACCAAAAACCAAATCCACTGCCTCACGGGCCACGAGGGAACCGTCGCCAGCATCCAAACCAACGCCACCGACCCCCAAATCATCACCGGAAGCCACGACAGCACCGTCAAGCTCTGGGACCTCGCCGCAGGAAAGTGCATGACCACCTTGACCCACCACAAGAAAAGGTGAGGTGCTTAACACTGCGAGGAGCGAAGCGACGAGCATTGGGAATATTCTAAACTAACTCGTCGCTTCGCTCCTCGCTACGCTAATGCTCCTCGCTGAACTCGTCGCAGCATCAGAGCTATTACCCGTCACCCTCGAGAGTTCTCCTTCGTAACCGGCGCAGCCGACAACATAAAAAAATGGCAAACGAAGGACGGACGATTCATCCAGAACCTCCCCGGACACAACGCGGTCGTCAACGCTTTAGCGTGCAACACGGATGGCGTGATGGTCTCCGCGGCTGATAACGGTTCAATGCGTTTCTGGGATTACAAAACTGGCCACAACTTCCAATCAACCTCCACAATAGTCCAGCCTGGAAGTCTCGACGCCGAGTGCGGGGTTTTCGCGACCGAGTTCGACGTTACGGGGACGAGGCTTATTACGGCGGAGGCGGATAAGACTATTAAAATTTGGAAGGAGGACGAGGATGCGAATGAGGTTACGGATCCGATTGATATGAAGGAGTGGAGGAGGGCGTGTATTAGGGAGAGTAAGGGGAGGTATTGATGGATGCGGTGGATGGGAGTATGGGGGAGTATGTTTTAAAAAGTTTAAAAGAGAATTTGTTGAATTGAATTGTGTGTGTGGGGTTTCTAAGTGTTGAGCTAAGGTTTTGAAGCCGAGATTTCGATTCGCGGTCGCAAATACGTAAAAACTCAAAAAGTAAAGGGTTCCCGTGTAATATCTTCTGGAAGTGTTAAGATTATGCAGAATAATGTTAAGGATTAGTGTTGATACTTTGAATAAACTAGTTGTCATTAGGAAGCAGGTTGAGGGGACGGGGAGGAGGGATAAGAAAAAAGGATTCAGAGATTTAGTATTTTAAATGCAAAGCGATTTTGATTTATTCTGTCTTTTTGTTCAACCACCACTCTCTTCATTCACGGATAGGCCTTCTGCAACTTCGTCAACTCCCCCTCGTTCCCGCTAGCCTCGAGATAGATCTTGAAGTTCTTCGCGCATTGTTTCGTGTCTCTGTGATCTTTTCCAAGCTGTGCCTCAAATCCCTCAAGCGCTCTCTGAAAAAACTCCTCAGCTTTCCCATAGTCCCTCGTGAGAAAATAAACATTCGCAGCATTCATCATGATCATGAGTATCTCAGGATGATTCTTCCCCAGCGTCTTTTCGCCCCCCTTCAAAGCTCTCTCATAATATTCCAACGCCTTCTCATAATCCTTCAACATTCTATAAGCTATTCCCAAATTAGTCAACAGGCAAACGTATCCGGGTGATACTCACCTAGCACTTTCACCCTCCCCGTCAAGCAACTCTTGTAAACTTTAATCGTCTCCTCATACTCTCCATTGGTATGCAGCCTAAGGCCAAGTTGGTTGAGCGTCTCCAAAGTTACGGCATTCTCCTCTCCCAACGCCCTCTCCATCCTCTTCATCAAATCTCTTAACTTCTCCACGATGTCCAATTCTGTAGCAACCAAGTCAAATGAGGACCATAAGAGCCATAAAGCTGGTAGGAAGAGGGGAGCGGGAGACGAGGGGAACGAGGATGGGGAGGGGAAGATCGAGGCCACGTCAGCGGCAAATTCGACAACTTTGACGACTGTTTCCACTGTCCCTACGAACGACTTTAAGAGGTTGCTTGTTGACTTCGTTATGGGGGATATGTTGATGACACTGAGATTGGTGACGAAGGCATGGAAGCTCGTGGTGGACACGTTCATCGACGAGGGGGTGAGGAGCGGCACGATGATTATTCACGGTGGGAATGATATAAGTTGGGGCGACGCCGTGGCTCGAAAGGAGAGGCGCAAGCTCGTGGCACGGGTGGTCTTCTTTCTGAATGTTGCGAAGGTCGGAGGCTACGCCTGCCGCTCCGCCGTCAATGTCGTCTTTGTTGATATCCCTGAGGGCGTCGTGAGCATCGGTGAACGTGCCTTCAGTTGGTGCGGGAGTTTGACTGCCGTATCTTTCCCGACGACGTTAACATATATTGGTGAACTAGTCTTCTACGAATGCTCCAGTCTAGAAAATGTCGATCTCCTCCACACAAACCTTCAAGAATTTGGTACCGAAGCCTCCGCATATTGCAGAGAACTAAAATCGATGACGATCCCAGACTCGCTTCAAACGCTTGGTGAACGAGTCTTCTTGCGATGCCCCAAGCTAGTTCCCTCCGACATCAAGGGCAACAACGATATGATCGATTCAACATCCGAAGTCGTCGCCCAGCTTCGCTCCAAACAATCCCCCTAAACCCAAATAAAATAGTAAACCACGCTCACAAATTAATAAAAACTGAAGAAGAATAACAACGTTTTTTTCTTTCAGGCAGTGAGCATATGCTTAATAATGTTTAAAACTACATTCCTATCAAACTTGATTTTGTCAACATGACTATAAATCTATCTGGCCGATTTCCTCATTCAAAGGTATCAGCGTGTGGTTTGAGCGGGGCGTTGCGTCTGTTTTTTTTGGTAGTGGAGGTTGTGGTGTTGGTGTTTATGTTGGTGTTGTTTGTGTTTCTGTTCGTAATATTCTTTTACCCAACAATCGAGTTCTCCATCTGTTTCATTGGCCATAACCTTCCCTTCTCCTTCTCAAAAAAATCCCTCCAAGCCTCCCAATGTTCCTTCCTCGCGTACCCCGGCGGGGTATGCCCCCTCTTATCCCTACACGCTATCAGCGTTGGACTGCGTGAAATCAGAAAACTGACGAGGTCGAAGTTAGGGGAGGTCGTCCAGAAGGCGTCGTGGAGGGGAGTGCGACCGAAGTCGTCGCAGATGTAGGGCGAGACGGAGCAGTCATTTATTAGGTATTTTACTATGTTGAGGTAACCGCGGCGGCTGGAAGGGAGGGGGTGGGGGGGGGGCGATGGGTGTTAGCGTTTTGATTGTGCGTTGTTCGAGCGAGGAGGGAAGAGACGAGGATGCGTCGCTCTCGCTTCTCGCACTAATTAATAACATTCCAAACTAACTCGATGCTTCGCTCTTCGGCTCGTCGGTGCTTTTAATTTTAATCTCACCATGCTAAATGAAGCGTACTCTCCCCAAACTTATTACAACACCCAACATTCTTCCCCTCCCCCCTCAGCCTCTTCAGCTCCTCCACATTCCCCACCCTAACCGCCTGTAGCACTTCAACTCCATAATCCTGAACGTCGAAATCACTCCCTCCTATCATGTTAGGTACGGAGAGGGATTGGACTTCGGAGGTTGACCAGCCTTGGCCGCGGAGGACGGAGCGGACGACGGTGGAGGGGGATAGGACGGTTGGGGAGGGGGAAGGGGCGGGAGGGGTGTAGTAGGCGGAGGTGTTGGGGGGAGCGTTGTAGGAGGTTAGGCCGTAGACTGGGTTTTGTTTTGGCTGTGTTGTTGTGGGGTTTGTTGTTGTTTTTGGTTCTGCGAGCCGAGGAGCGAAGCGAGGTTGTGTTAAAAACGAGTAGAGAACGAAAGCGAGGGCGAGAGCAGGTGCGGCGTCATGAGGAGCGAACGACGACGGCGAGAAGCGAAGCGACGAGTTGAATAACCCGGTTCCCTCCCAAGTTTTCGTTATCTCCACCACTAACACGCGAGCGAAGCAACGTAGACGCTTCGAAGTAATAATTTCCCTCCTCTTAATCACCTCTCACCTATATAAACTTTCAACTCCCTCCCAAAAGTAGCCGGACTACTATTACAGCTACTCTCACTCCCGCTCTCGCTACTATCATCATAATCATATTTGAGCTGTTGCTCTGCTATTTTGGTTTGGAGATCGAGGTCGTTGATGTAGTTGATGTTTGTGGTTGGGTTTGAGAGGTTTTGGGTTGTGTAGGGATCGAATTTCATGTTGGGGGCTGATAAGGAATTTTTTCGAAGTCGATGTGTTAGAACATAAAACGGGAGAGTTCGTAACGAGGAATCAAATCGTTGAACCTGACTCAACGAAAAAACAACTCACCAGGACCGTCGAAATTCAAGACATCCTCCCCTATTTGCAGGAGCTTCGTGGGCGCGCTTTTGCTATTCTTGAGCTTCGCCTTCTCTAGTTCCATATCTCGGAGGGAAGGAGCCGATCGAACTTTCTTCAGAGGAGGACATTGAGAGGTATTTGATGACTAAGTTTTTGAGGTGGTGGAGGTGTTAGAGTTAGGATTTAGGAGCAAGAGCGAACCGTAAGCCGATTATTAAGCATATCTAACAGCGAAGGAGCGAAGCGAACCTGAGACGAGGTTGAACGAAATCAAGTACAACATCCGAGGAGACAAATCTCCTGAGACTAGTATAAAATTCTCATAGTATGGTTACAAGACACGAATACCGCATTCCCAGCTGATCGCTTCGCTCTTTTTAGGTCTTTTTAGAGAAAATTGTTCGGTAATTTCCTCCAGATTTAACATTCCACGATTCTCACCTCCAACTTAGTCGGAATGTTAAACGTTGGACATCCAATAAACATTCCTTCCTCATTCCCCACCTTTTCCTCGCTATTCACTTCAAAAACACGTTTTCTTGCTCCCAGATTGGATGAGAGTAATGATCGCGCGAAGATTGAAGGGGAGTTTTGAGTGGGGAGACGAGGGTGAGAGTGGCTGATAAGGGAGGAGGTGGATTGGGAGAGGGGTGGGAAGGGATTAGGAGGGAGGGGAAGGGATTGAGTTGTGGGGGGAGGGACGAAGGGAGGGTTCATTGATGGAGAGGGAAAATGGAGCGGGATTGGGAGACGGGGAGGAGGGGAGAAGAAAGGTGAAGGTGGGTTGTAGTCGGCTGCGAGCCAGCTAAGTGGGGCAAGATTTGGGTAAAGGGAGGGAGTAGACGTCGCGAGGGCGTGGGAGATATACCTAAGGGGCTTTTGTTACCCGTGGTTGACGGATGGTGGTCTTTTTTAGAGATATAAACGACGTTTAGGCACCGAAGAGGTTGAGGAACTGAGACAAGATTTTCGCTGGGTCACTTTTCGGAAAGCTGAAGGCTGACGGTTTTGACAACTCGGAATTAGACGTTTTAGTGAAAAGAGTGGGCCGCTGTATTACTTTTTCTTCGAGTTTGGCCAATTTTAATTAACGATGGACTACGCTGAGGAGCAGGAGATGGAGTTCGAGGTGAGAGTGTGAGGAGGGGAAATGACGGCCGTGAGATGGGGGAATAGAGGGGGTATTACAAAGTCAGCGAGGGTAGTGAACATGTGCGGGGGATATCCGTTCAGTTCTGGGTGCATAGTGTGGAGCGATGTGTGGATTCTTCGATTTTTGATGTGTCGTCTTCCGCTCGCAAAGTGACGAGGATGTTAGAGTGACGAGGATGTGAAGTGAGAGCGAAGAGGATTTGCCGCTCGAGCGACGAGGCATTTACCGCTCGAGCGACGAGACGTTTGCTGCGACTGCGACGAGACACTAGAGCAGTCTAAACTATCTCGTCGCTTCGCTCCGAGGCTCGCTTGCATTGCTCCTCCTCCGACGATAATAATTCTAACTTCGCAATCATCCCCACAATCAAATCCCCCCAGGCACTCGAATCAATCTTCCTCTCCGACTTCGTAAAAATCGACACCTCCCACGTCACCATCAAGCTCATTCCGCTCCAGGGGGAAGGGGACGACGTCAACTTCGTGGGGGTTACGTTGGATGTAGTGTTGCCTGAGACGTATCCGGAGGTGGTACCTCAGATTGATGTGGTGTTGGATAAGGGTGAGGGGGATCGAGCGAGCGTAAGCGAAGAGTGCGCGAAGGGTGCTGGCGTAACAGTTCTTGATTCAGCTAGAGCGGATCTTCGTATTCATTCATTCACGCTAACTCTCTTCTCTTCTCTCCCCCTTCTCAGGCCTCGCGCTCGATCAAAAACCCGTCCTAACCTCCATAGTAACCGAAACCTGCACAGAGAACGAAGGCATGCCCGTCCTCTTCACCGTCGCCGAGGCTATTAGGGAGTGGCTGGCGGAGCATAATGTGGAGGGGCAGGATGATGGGAGTATGTACGCGCAGATGATGAGGAGGGAGGCGGATAAGAAGGCTATGGAGAAGGAGAAGGTGAAGGTGAGGACAGGATGGATGAGCGTAGCGAAGATGTGCAGGCTTCTCAGACTGCGACGAACGAAGCGACGAGTTAATATAGTGTTCTGAATGATCGTCGCTTTGCTCCTCATGCATAATTCTGTCTTCTAGCTCAGGGCGAAGCGACGAGATTATGAAACCGACGTAAATAGAACACTGAGCGAGACGCCGATCGATCACGAATTAATTCTAACATCGTCGTGTCGCTCCCCCCAATCTCCTCTATCCTCAGGTCCAGTACGAGGAACAAAACTCAAAGGTCGAAATAACCGAAGCCGAAAAAGAAGAAGCCCTCCTCCTCCAAAAACGTAAAGAAGGCACTCCCTGCACCGCCCCGAACTTCCTAGCCTGGAAGGAAAAGTTCGACCTAGAAATTAAGGAAACGAAGGAGAGGGAGCTGGAGGAAATTAGCAAGGAGGCGAGCAAGGCGGAGGCGGTTAAGAGGGAGGCGGAGGAGGAGAGGTTGACGGGGTTCGAGATATTTAGTAGTAAAACTGGTGGTGTTGTTGATATGAAGGTGAGCCGAGGAGGGGAGCGACGAGCGAAGCGAGGATGTGTAGGTGGAGTGAGCGAATAGTGAATAGACGAGCGAATAAGGAAAAGACGTCGCTCATAGACAACTAACATATTAACAATCAACTATATTTTTTCACAGGCCCTAGAAGCAAGAGCAGCAGAGCTAGAGGGAGCTGAAGGAGACGAAGGCGAGGAGGGAGTCGAGGAAGACCTGTTCTTGGAAGACGAGGACGAGGACTTTAGTGACATGGACTTCGACAGCGATGAGGAGGAGGAAGATGGAGAGGAGGAGGAGGAAGACGATGTTGATATATAGCTAACCAATGTTGAAGGCTTTCTTTTTTGTTATTCAATTTACGATTTTATTTTACATTTTTCCGAATTACAGTAGCGTTTTAGGATTAGCGTGAATAATATATATTGTGTATGTGTCGATGGGGGAGGTTGGGGGAGGGGATTAGATGGCGGTGTGGACGACTGGCTTTAGCGGTTCGGCCCGTATCGAGTTGAGGTCCATCTTCGCATCTTCGGCCTCGTCTGCGAGTGGGGGGGGGGGTGAGTTAGAAAGAATTGGGGAGCGAGGAGTGAGGAGTGAAGATACGGATGCGTACCTAATTCGCCAATCAAGGCGAGGTTGTCCCCACGCACAATGTACAGGCCCAGGTCGATCAGCTCAACGGGCGCCTCCATGGAGTACGAGCGCTCGTGGGTTTCGGAGAGAACGAGGTTTTGGACCTGGTCGTAGCCTGCGTGGAATGGGCGTGGGAGTGGGTTAGTTTTAGTTGAACCGAACGAGGCCGAGCGAAGCGAGGATGTGTAGGCGGAACTGAATGGAACAATCTGAGCTACTTTTCTAACGTTGTTGTTTTGCTCGTAGCAGGCTGCCGAGCGGAGCGCTACAAAGAGTTCCCAGACAAGCAATCGTCTGTTGTGAACTATGCTTAGTTGCTGCACACGCACGAGTCGAAAGTAAATATACGACGAGCAGCAAATATGAATACGAATGAACGACGAGGATGAGGAAAGTAGACGGACTTATTCCAACACGGCTCAAGGTTACTACGCTCGTCGCATACGTTCGCAAATTCACGTTAGCTTCTAGGGGTCGGCTCTCACCTTTGAGAATTCCGATCAAGTTCCTGCCGTCTCCGCACACTACGGACACCTTCTCTGCGGCAGCGGGCGGAGGTGGGGGGTGGGTTTGGAGGGTGAGTTTTGTGAGGGAATGAAGGGCAAACGGAGTCGAGGGGGGGAGTTATTTTTGGGGGTCGGGAGCGGGGGAGGGGGAGGGATGGAGGGGAGGTGGTGGGTAGGTGGTGGCGGGGGGTATGTTGGGTGTGTGTGTGTGTGGTTCGGGGGGATAATAATCGGAGCCGATTTCCAAGGCACGACGGGACGCAAAAATCGACCTACTGTAAACTTGTGCTACGCAGGTCGGAAAGGGCGGGGAGGGAGCACTCACTTCCGACCAGTTCTTCAAGGGACGAGGCCATTATAGAATTTCCTAGAAGATTATGAAAGGAGGGCGGGGGAATCGAGATATGTTGAGGCGCTTGGCCAAGCCCATTTGCTAGAAAGAGTCTATACACTTATTTGTTAGCAAAAAACCAGTTTTTTGCCAACAATTACAATTTCGTTATTGTAAGCTCGTAAGTTCCCAATTAACTTGAATCACGCCATAAGCCCTTCTCTAACCATCTTTCTCAGGGTTAGCTCAGTTCGGTAGAGCGCACGACTTTTAATCGTGTGGTCGCGGGTAAGACAAATTTCTACTTAATAATTGTTTATATAAATACTAATCTTTAATAATTTCAGGTTCGATTCCCGCACCGAGTGTTTTTTTTGCTCCAGGATGGAAAGAAAGGAGGGGAGCTGAAAGGCTCATTCTTTTTTGCTCCAGGACGGAACGACAGGGAGCAGAACACACGAACACAAACGCCAGTAAGATAAAGAGAGAGTTTTATACAGTAAAATAACCAGCTTTATTTATTATAACGTCACACTGCTCGCTTGCTCTAGCAGCATCCTCCCGCCGCCTCCTCCGGTTTCGGTTGTAGTTTTATTCTTGGTCTTCCCGGTGCCGAACTCTTCAGTAGTTCAGGAGTCTCAAGGATCTTACGAACGACCTCCTCGAAGCACTCCTTCACGCCTGAGTCGTCCTTCGCGGATGCCTTGAGAAACATCATACCCTTTGATCGAGCCCATTCCTGCAGTGAGAGTGTTAGGGAATTTAGCGGCGAGCGAAGCGACGAGTTATTTAGAGTGTTCTTAATAACGGAGGGACGAGACTTTACGTCCGAGGAGCAGGAAGCTCGATCTTCACATCCTCGTTCGCTCTCGCCACTTCCTCGCTTCAGATAAACTGAGGATTACGATTAGAAACTCTCACCTCCGCCTCTTCATCATCAACAACCTGATCCGGTAAATCAATTTTATTCCCCACCAACAATTTAACTATGGAGTCCTTATTAGGACTATAACTATCAACCTCCTTCAGCCAGACGTCGAGGTTGTCGAAGGTGTCCTTTCGACCTACGTCGTAGGATAGGAGAACGGCTTGAGCGCCGCGGTAGTAGGAGGAGGTTAGGGTGCGGAAGCGCTCTTGGCCGGCGGTGTCCCAGACGGTGAGTTTGACTCGTTTGTCGTTGATTGTTGTGTGTTTTACTGATGAGGGGAGGGGGGGGGAATTGGGGTTAAAGTGATTTGGTTCGTTGAGATCGAAGTGGTCGAGGATCGGGTGGACGTGTGTGCTCTCAGTCGTATTATTGCCGTCACTATAGCTTTTTCTGGTGTCTCTGTATGACGCTCCTCTCACGCTCGCCTAAACCGGGAGTCGCCGAAATCAGATTTAAAGTAATGGTGTTGAATATATCACATCATGCTCGCACGTTTCGTTGTTGATTATTTCTTTGTATTTTTTCTCACCTTTAAAATCGACGCCGATCGTCGACTGAATATGATCGTCAAACGTCTCGTCCGTGAAACGGAGGAGGAGAGAGCTCTTCCCGACACCGGCGTCGCCAATCATGAGGATTTTGAAGAGGTAGTCGTAGCTTGCGGCGGCCATGGTGACTACGAAGAGCGGCGAGGGTGGGGGGAGGGTGAGAGAATTGAGAATTGGGGTTGGAGGTTGAAATTATGAGGATTGAGAAGGTGCGTGTGCTCTCAGTCGCATTATTGCTGCCGCTATAGGACGTTCTGGAGTCTCTGCATGACGCTCCTCTTTCGTTCGCCTAAACCGGGAGTCGTTTTGATCGGAAATCTAAACTTCCTTTTGAATATATCATCATCGAGCACGTTCTCTCACCCAACCACTCAACCACCGCCACCGCCGAACATCTGCACGCGGCGCGCGCAGAGGAACAGAGGAGCAAGGATGGGAGAGACGACGAGAAGCCTCACCTAAATTTGTCGAGTTCTATTTTAATACGCTTTTACAAGAACTGGTGGTCTGAAACTATGACCAAATAACGTATAGAATATCCTGAAACGATTGCAAAATTGTAGCAGAGGTCGGTGGAGGACAAAATCGAGGCGTGAACTTAACAGTGATAATTGCTTTTTACCCTCATCACAATTTCTAGGTAGGCACTCTTCCCCGCACCCTGTTGACCTCCTACAAGCTCCCCCGGCCCTCAAACCTCCTCCCTACCCCTCACTAACCCCCTCCCTCCCTTACTTCCCCCTCCCCTCCCTCCCCCCAGCGTTTATCTTTTCGAACGATCCTCTCAACAAATGTCTCACCTCTCCTCCTTAAAATCAACGCTCTCCTCACTCACCGACGTCGAGAATACCGCTCCTACTGTCACCGAGACGAGGGATGTTATCGCTAAGTCTAGTATGTGCAAGGTGAGGGGGGAGAAGGGGGGGGAGGGTTTCGAATCGTTTTCGAGGGTGAAAGAGGAGAAAGAGAGCGGGGAGCAAACGAGGAGAGAACGACACCGCTACAGACGAGACATCGAAGACGAAACGATAGAAACGACGAGCGTACACTTCGAGGGAGGAACGCTGTTCGGAAAGAGCATGATCGACTCCATGAACGTTGCCGTCGCACTCGGAGAGGCGCGCAGACTGCGTCGGGAGGAGAGCAGAGGATTTTTTAACGACAAGGTCGATCTCTCGCTCTGTTGGTAGTGGACAAGCGAGCGAGCGCAGCGAGCAGTGTTAGACGTGGTGTTGTATTAGCGAGCGTCGTCGCTTTGCTCCGAGGCTCGCCTCAGCGCCTCCGTAAATAGCATCGTACTCGCCTCCAGCGGCGAGCCTGAAAGTTCCACAGACGCAGTCCAGAGCATCACAGGCTTCGCTGAAAGCATGCATCGCCCGTAATCCCGCTTCGTCATTCTAACCCTTCCTCCTCGCCCGTTCGCGCTCTCCTCAGGTCGCCTACAATACCTCCCGCAATAAATACCTCACCCAACGCGTCGAAGAGCAAATGCTCGACTACGTCTCAACCTACGACGTCTCCACCAACGAATTCCAGAGCCCCAGCGCGGTAGAGTCTAACGACGAGGAGGGTGACAAGTTAATCGATGACGTCGTAAAGGTCGCGAAGGAGATCTGTATGATTCAATCGGATTTAGACGCGAGGAGGGGGAAGTTCGAGGAGGGGAGGAATGAATTGGAGAAGGTCGTATCTGAAATGGACGAGGATGATCAAGAGGAGGTTGAAGGAGATGACTTCACAGAAGGTGCCGAGGAGAAAATCGAGGAGGAAATCAAGGAGATGGAGGGAAAGAGGGAGGAAATGAAGAGGAAGCTTAAGGAGGTGCAGGAGAAGATCGGGGAGGAGCAGGCGAGTTTGGCGGAGAGTATGGCTACCATCAAGGAGGGTGGAGGAGGTGAGATGTCGATCGTTAATGCGTAAAATTTGCGTTCGCGTCCTCGCGTCCTCGCTTTGCCCGTTCGACGGTCCTCACTCCTTACATATAATATTCTATGCTAACGTCGTTCGCTTTCGCCTTCCTCGACGTCGCTTTCACAGGAGACCCCGAAGACGTTATCAAAACCGCCAAACCCACCTCCGACGTAATCAAAGAAGCCTCCAAACTCAAAGCCGCCCTTATCAAAACCAGCGAGACCAGCCAGTGGTACGAGGCGGTTCGCGCTGCGATGGAGCAGCTGAGCGGGATCAAGGTGGAGGGAATTGAGGCGATTAAGAAGGGGAAAAGTCAGACGGGGATGATGGTTAAGCTTTTGTGTGGGAGGGAGGTGAGAAACGAGGACCGAGCGCGGGGAGGATGCGTGGACTGCACATGCGAGGAGCGAAAGTGGCGCATTTGAGGAGCGAGAGCGGTACATCCGAGGAGTGAGAGTGACACACGCGAGGAGCGAGAGCTTTATATATCCTCGTCGCTCGAGCTCCACATGCGAGGAGCCTCGTCACTTCGCTCCTCGGCTCGCCGCTGAACTAATAGAATCTCACTAACTCGTCGCTTCACTCCTCGGCTCGCTCCTCGGCTCTCTACAGGGAAACCACGAACTCAACATAATCCTAAAAGCCGCCAAAGGAGGCATGAAGGTCGACGACGCCGTCCTCAAGGGCGAGCGCATTAGCGACGAGTTCGGGATCATCACCTGCGGCATGCCGACTTTGACGGACCTCGTTGCGGCGAGCGCGGGGATGAAGGCGCCTAATGATCTCAGATTTGTTATTAGGGAGGCTAGTGCTAGGCTTAGGAACTCGGTTTTGAAGACTAGCCATGTGGGCAAGCTCAGGAAGAGGTTCGAGGTCAAGAGTAGCGGGGAGAGGTGAGGGGGGAGGGGGGGGCGCGAGCCTTGTCGTTGTTCACTTTCGTCTATACTCAATTCTAACGCTCGCCCTCGCCTTCCCCTCCCAGATTGGACAACCTCATCGTGAACGTAAGCGAGGGAGTCCAGGCGAACATCAGGCTCACCCTGGATTACCCCACCTGCGCGGGAAGCTGCTACATCGACAACCTCCAAAGCGCGACGCTCCCGAGCGAGGAACTGGAGAAACTCAGGGAATCAGTCAACGAGAAGAGGATCGAGCATGTCCTGGGACTGGTGGAGGAACTGGTCAAGGGAGTTCGCGAGGTCGCGCTGCTAGGAGTCGGAAACACGCTGGGCCTTGGAGAGCTTCCGAGGTAGACGAAAAAGACGTTGTTGTAAGAGCGGCAAAGCGGAGGGGAGAATACTTGTGACGAAAACAAAATTGGAAAGCATTTTATCAAATAAAAATTAGTGCCACGAAGCGTTTTGTCTACTTCTTGACGGCGAGTCCTGAGTAGCTCGTAATCAGTTGGGCGAGCCTTTCACTGTCACCGCTCGCGTTGAGAAATGTTTTGAAGTTTCTCGAACACCTCTTCGTTTCTTCGTGATCTTTCCCAAGCTGCGCCTCATATCCGTCGAGCACTCTCTCATAAAGCTCCCCAGCTTTCCCATAGTCCTTCAAGCTCATATAAACAATCGCGGTATTCATTACGGTCGAAAGCGTACTTGAACGAGTCGTCCCTAACATCCTCTCCTTCGCCTTCAAAGCTCTCTCGTAATACTCCAAGGCCTTCCCGTAATTCTTCAAACTGTGATAAATTACTCCCAAATTATTCACCGTCGTCAACGTGTCCTTGTGGTCTTCTCCCAGCACCTTCGTCCTCCTCGCCAAACACTTCTCGTAAACTTCCTTTACCTCTTCATACTCTTTATTATCATCCAGCTCATTACGCTCAACGAACTTGGTAAAGTTACAACATTCTCCTCTCCCAACGCCTTCTCCATCCTCTTCAACAAATATCTGAACTTCTCAATTCGCTCTTCCCCATTCATTACAGTGGCATAGATAAAAAAATACGCCGTCTTGAGTGCCTCCTCACTATCGCGCCCTAGCTGCTCCTCGTACCCCTCCTTCGCTCGCTTATAATATCGCCTCACATCATCGAAATCCCCAACCCAACCACACGCCCTCCCCAAAGCAAAACAAGCATCCAGAATCTCTAGCTTCCTCGGATCGTTCTTCTTCTTCTGCTTTTTCTTTCTTCGGACTTTTTTCTTCTCCGCAACCGGCATCGCCAACTCCAAAACTTCCAAAATCCTCCTCTACGCCATCACCAAAAGCGACTTATCTTCATAGAACTCCTGACTGCAAAGCTTCGCTAATGCCCTGAGCTTCACTAAATCCTCCAATTTTGTAATCTTCAGCACCTGCGTCTCCAAATGTACCCTCACATTATGATGGCAACCCATCCCCCCAATAATCTCCAAAACGTCAAAAACTTCCGGTTGAAACATATTTATCCATAGATTATCTTATTGGTGAAATTACTGACGCGAAATTTCAATAGTAGTGAGTTTCGAGGCAACGGGAGCAACGGAGGGGGGCGGGCTCGGGGCAGGTAGGATAACCACAGTGCGGGGCTTGTTTTGCGAGCGTCGTGGGTTTGGATGGAGATTGACTAGATTTCATTTTTGGGAACGTTTGGTGTATATTGAGGGGGTTGAGGGGAGACTGGTATGCTATGAGTGCACGTAGAAAAAGCAACAGACTTGAGGGTTGCGTATGGACGGTGAAATCGACGAAATAGAAATTTGAGAGAAGAAAATCTGAGAAAGTTTAACAGTAAATTTCTCTAAACCTACGTTCAACGATGTCCAACTCTACCCCACCGAGTCTAATGAGGGCTACAAGAACCGAGAAATGATCTGGGAGAGGGGATCAGGAGACGAGGGGAACGAGGATGAGGAGGGGATTCCACTGGCCGAGAGTTTGCCGATTTTGACGGTGGTTTCCACTGCCCCTGCAATGACTGATCAGTTCATGTACACACCTGAGTTCAGGAGACACTTCGTGGAGTACGTTCCAGGGGATACGTTGATAAGGCTGAGGTTGGCGACGAAGGGTTGGAGGGCCGCGGCGGACGCGTTCATCGACGAGGGCGTGAGGAGCGGGGAGTTGATTATTCGTGATGAAATAGAATATGATATGTTCTATTTTGCTTCTGTCAAGGTAACAAGGAGTGCGCTCGTAACGCGGGCGATCTTCCTTCTAGATATTAAGAAGGTCGGAGAGAACGCCTGCAGATTGGCCGTCAATCTCGTCGTTGTAGACATCCCCGAGGGCGTTGAGAGCATCGGTAAAGAGGCTTTCCGTTTCTGCCGTAGTTTGACTACCGTATCTTTCCCAACGACGTTAACATCTATTAAACGAAGCGCCTTCAGTGAAAGCTCCAGTCTAGACAATGCCGATCTCCTCCACACAAACCTTAAAGAATTAGGTCAATATGCTTTCGCATTTTGCTCAGAACTAAAATCGATGAAGATCCCAGACTCGGTTTGGAAACTTGGTGCCTTTGTCTTCAAAAACTGCCACAAGCTAACCCCCTCCAACATCGACGGTACCAAGGCGATAGTTGCCTTCCTCCGCTCCCAATCAAACTAAACGATTTCATCCTAATTACTGGCTCCTCTCGAAACCATCGTTCACGTCCTGCGAAGAAGATGAAGGAAAAGCGGATTCCGCATTCTCAAACTTCAATATATAAACCAGCTTTCGTTTTCAAGTGAAACCACAACAACTCCAGCATTAAACAAACAAACGCCGCTTTACCCTCCTCGTAATTGCTCCCCAATAAAAATAGAAATAAACGCGTTCATTAACCTTAAAAAAATAAATTCATTTATTATCACTCCAACTCCTCCTCTTCTTAACCGGCGTTTCCTCCACAATCTTCGTAGGACTTTCCCCAACAATCACGATGTTCTTCTGTTGCTTGTCTCTTTTTAATTTCCGATGCTTACTAATATTTGTGGAGGGTGCAGTGTTTGAGAGGGGTTTTTGGAGGTTTTTTGAAGTTGGGTTGGTGTAGATTTGCAGTTTTTGGGAGCGGGAGGAGAAGGCGGATAGTTTGTACTTTTTTTTGGTTGTTAGGAGGGGGTTGGGTTTTGGGTTCTGAGTTGAGGTTTTTAGGGAGGAGGGGTTGGAGGGTTTGGAGATTGTGGAGGGTTTGGGGGAGGTTGAACGACTTCGAGGTTGTTGAGGTTTTTTTTTGGGAGGAGGGGGAAGGGGCGATTGTGATGGAGAGGAATCTAAGGCGACGAGCGAAGCGACGTTGTTAGACGAATGATCATGGTATCTACTAGTAGCGCATTCAATATTCAACAGTGAATATCGTATCAGCTCCTCATTGTAATTATGACGCTTTAGTAATCTCGTCGCTCCGCTCGAGCGATACATGTGAGGAGCGAGAGTGACGCATCCGAGGAGACTTCGCGAGTTCTATTAACCGATCCTTCGTAATCTCGTCGCTCCGCTCCTCGTCGCTCTTACGCTCCACATCCTAGTCGCTTCGCTCCTCGTTGGCTCGTTCGCGTTCCACCTCCTCCTCTCTCTCACCTACGTGATCGTCCCACTCAAAATCAAACTCCATCTTCTCCATGACCCCCTCAACGACCTTCCTATATTCTTCGCAATTCATTAGCGTTTGAGGAGGGAAGGAAGTTATTAAAGTTTTTAGAAGATACGGGAAGGGGGAGGTTGAGGAGGGAGGGGTTTGGAGGATTTGAAGAGTGCGGGTTAGAAAGGGGAGGATGGAAGGGGTTGAAAAGGAGGGGGAGGGGGGAGGAGGAGGTTTTGGTTTTGACTTTTTTGACTTTTTGGAATTTTTTGAGGACGGTTTGGAGGCTGTGAGGAGCGGCGAGCGAAGTGAGCCGTGTTAAAAGCGAGCAGTGAAGACAGCGACAACGGCGTTGAGACTGGGGCTAATAGCATTTTTCTCAGCTCGTCGCGTCGCTCCTCGCTGAGCTGCGTCCTCGCAGTTTCTCACCTTCTTCTTCTTCGTCGGTGACGTCTATCGGCTCGATTATTTCTACGCCGTAATTCAACAAGTACTCTAACCGCAGTTGTATTTGTGATTCTAGAACCTTCAACAGTTGTTGTTCGTTGTTGTTGCTGTTTGCTATGCAGGATTTTAGGGAGAGGCAGTTGGAGGGGGGTTGGGGAGGGGGGGAGCGCGCGGAGGAGGGGACGATTGATTGTGAAGTGGGTTGGAGGATCCCATTACTTTGACCATTATTGTGACCATTGGTAGACGTTGATGATTCGACGTCAGACGTCGGGAGGAAATGAGATTCAGCAGCGTCGAGAAACGCGGTGACAGTAGTAGATGAAGCATAGGTAGGATTTGAGGACGCGAAGGAGCGGAGGGATTGGAGCGCTTCGGCGTTCATTCTTTGATTGCCTGGCTTTCTTTTATTTACGCAGTAGAGGATTAGCACTGTAAGCAATTGGGAGATATGAGCTTTGCAGTCGCTCCGAGCGTTTCGACGTTGATTTTAAGGTGATATTGAAGAATAATTTGACTGCAAAACAGTGAGATCGATTTCCAAGTGAAATGACGTTGGCAATCTTTACCACATTCCACAAGCTCCACCAAGACCCCTGCATTAATTCTAGTCCATCACCTGACCCACAAATAGCTCTCATCGCGACATCAGCTTCCATCGGCGACGAGGAAAAGTACTTGAGACGAAACTGCCGATCATCGAAATGCCGCCAAGGCCGCGTAAAAAGAGGAGAGGGAACGAGCCCAGGAACGCCAAGGGAGCGTACATGTTCTTCCACGACGCGAAGTGGCCGGATGTATACGCGGAGCTACGGATGGCGGATTACGACGGAACTGACACCTTCGGAGCTATTTATAGCCGGAGCCGGAGCAGTTGTCCACGTCGATCCTGTTGAAAGAGATGCGGAGCATGAGGGAGGAGATGAAGGGTTTGCAGAAGAAGACGAGGGAAGAGGTTAGGGATGTGAGGGATGGGATGGGGGAGAAAATGGAGAGCGTCTTCGAGGAGAAGATCAGCGTGAAGGACGAGCTTCGCGAGTCGAGGAAGGAAATTGCGGCGCTGAAAAAACGGAAATTACGGTACATAACACAGTACAAGTTCCGCAGCAATGCGGAGCTGAAGGCGGCGGTTATGCTGTGGTGTTCGGACAGGAATAAGGCTATTGCTCAGTACGGTCACATCAAGGGCTGGAACGTTTCATCGATTACGAGCATGAGGTTGCTGTTTGGAACGACGATTACAGAGAGGGATCAAGGGAATCGTTTGAACAAGGACTTCAATGAAGATCTTTCACTTTGGTATACTAGCAGCGTTACGAATATGGGGTGCCTGTTCTATGGAGCCGAGTCGTTCACCGGCAATTTGTCACGATGGGACGTAGGGAATTGTACGGCAATGAGCGCGATGTTCCAAGACGCCAAGTCGTTCAAGAGTGACCTGAAAGAGTGGAACGTTGGGAAAGTCACAGACATGTCGAGGATGTTCATTCGAGCCTCGTCGTTCAAGAGCGACCTTACAAAATGGTCCACTGGTAAGGTAACGAATATGTTCAACATGCTCATTCTTGCCTCGTCCTTCAACAAACGCACGATCAGGAACTGGGATCTATCGAGCATCAAGGCATCGACGGTGACGCTGAGAGGTCAAGAACCGAAAGACTGTACCAGAGAGCAGTGCATACTGTAAACCCAACCAACCCACTCACGCTTTTATTTCAAAATAACCCAAACCAAATTTCCCCCTCACATTCCCCCTCCACCAACGTCCAAAAAATAGCTCTCGAAAATTTTATTTTCAAAACCTTTCTGAAACTTTCATAGCTTTAAATGCACAATCCAACCCCTCGAATTAACTTCTTAGTTAACCCCCCTTCCTTCAACGCTGATGTCTTGACTCCTCGCGTTTTTCTCATTGGGTGCGTTTTTCTCGATCATTTTCTTATTCAATCTTTCCATAACCCCTCCCTGTTTGACCTTACTCATTTCCATGAATCGGCTTGTGTCTGCGTCTTGGGTTGTCAAATTCTGGGGGCGGACGGTGTAGCGGAATCCTTTTGAGAAGGGGATGGAGACGCGGTTGGAGGAGATGGAGTCGTTGGATCGGCCTGCGATTAGGTCGGAGGAGCCGGTGGGCTGGGATTTGTTGGGGCCGTTTATGATTATTTCGTCTTCCACCCCCGCGGTGGCTTCGGAGACGGTTTTGGGGGTCCAGCCCTGGCGCAGGCGGCGGTTGTCGGCGCCTTCGAGGTCGCGGTAGTTGCCTGATTTGTTGAAGATGGGACGTGACCACTGTTCGATGAGGGATTTTTCTATCTTTTTCATTTCCTTGGTTTCGTCCTTGTGCTTGAACAGGCCCATGACGATTCTGCGACGATCGTAGCGACGAGCATTGACGTGTGAGAATTACAACGCATTCTCTACTTTACGAGGAGCGAAGCAAGAAATTCAACTCGTCGCTTCGCTCCTGTTGTCGTAGTTCGCTCCCCATTACACCTTGTCTCACCTGCCCAGCCCCGATCTCTTGAGGTCTCCGTTGTTTACGCCGGTTTCTCCGGACATTTTGGAGAGGGCGGTTAGGAGGGAGTGGCGGAGGGTGATGTTGCCGAGGGCGCCGGTTTTCTTGGCGGGGGAGATCCAGCGGACGAGGACGGAGAGGAAGTTCAGGTCGAGGAGGGAGCGGGTGAGGTCGGATCTGGCCATATCTTGGATCAGGCTGGGCATGAGTTTGATTTTCTCCAGTCCGGGTTTTCCCTGGGCGAGCGAAGCGAGCCGTGTTAGAACGCTAGAGGAATAGAATGGATAGTACGCATTAACTTCGACCTCACCTGACTCATGGCCAAATCGTCTGCGTCGGCTGCCGCGGTCATTTTCCCGATGATCTCGCTGCACACGTTGTGCAGCTCGTCGACTCCGAGCTTCTTGACCTTCTGCCTCTTCATCATTTCCATGACCTTGTCGACGACGTTGTCGCTCTTGGCGGAGGACGTGTCTCCCTCCGCCCTAGACCTCTTCTTGGTCTTCTTGTTGCTGCGGCGGGGGGAGCGAAGCGACGAGTTAGTTTAGAATGTGAGTTGAGAATATGAGTGCGAATGTTCGTTTGTTAATACGAGGAGCGTAGCGACGAATTGTATAGCGCCTCCGTAATCTCGGAACGACATGCGACGAGTTCTGTTTCGAGCGACAATCCACGACGCTCCTAATCTCGTCGCTCCGCTCCTCGCTAGTATAGAATGTCCGTTTGTTAATACTCGTCGCTTCGCTCCTCGTGACGCAACACTCTTCCCTTCGCTCCCCCCAATTCCTCGTCTCACCTACTTCCTTCTTCCCTGTCGAACGACTGCTTCTCATTATACTCCTTAACCATATCCTCATCATCATCATCAAGGTCCAGGAAGTTATCGTCGTCGGCGGTCCTCTCAACCTCCCCTCCGCTGTCGTACGAGTCCTCATCGTCATCCCTCTTGTTTTCCGAGCCCCCCTCCTTGTCCTTCCCGCCTTTGGTCCTCTTGGTCCTTCCGCTGGTGACGGTTTCCTGCTGTTTTTCGAGCTTCTTCTGCAGCTGCTTCTCCTTTTTCTTGGCTGCTTTTTCCTCCTTCTTCCTCTTCTTGGCTGCCTGCTTCTCCATCTTCTTGCGCTGCGGACGAGGCGAGGAGCGGGCGGGCGAGCGAGCAAGAACGAGTTAGTATAAAAACGTGGGTTTTTAGTAATAAATGGAACAACGAAGGAGGCGGAGGGTTTGAAATTCATGGCAGGAGTCTATAGTGCGAGGTTTGCTGACGCTCTACTTCAGCAGCATCCGAAGCCCGCAGTCTCGGAGCTCAGTCTCCTCGCTGGGAATGGTCGAATTGTGGTCGTAACTCGGCTCAGTCTCCTCCGCTATAGTCTAAACGCTCAAGCCCGCTTTCGCTCGCTTGAATTCGTGATTCGCTCGTTTTCTAACAACATCAATGCGTAAGATTCGCTACGCGAGACGTCGCAGATCTTCTTCGCGCTGAAAAAGCACGAAGATTTACGATGAGAGCATCTTCGAATCCACTGCGCGCGTGATTAATTCTCACTCGCGTAATTAACGATCTCACCTTCTTCTCTCTTTTCTTCTCATCGTCCTCGCTCTCGCTATCCGAACTGTCAGAATCAGCGTCAGGAATGATTTTCTTCTTCTTCAAGCGGCTCATAGTGGGTTTCTTCGACCTGGCTTTTTGGAGGGCTTCGTCGGTGTCGTAGTCGTCGCTGTCGGAGAGGTCGCCGAAGAGCTCGTCGGCCGTTTTCATCTTTATGGGCTCGGCAGCCATGGTGATGGGATGTGGGTGGAAGGGGCTACGGCTAATGCTACTACTAAGCTAAAGATTAATACTTCTGCTATTGCTGTGAGGTCTGCTGCGAAGGGAATTAGCGGTTGTGAAGGTTAGAGATGGCGGTGGTGGGAATCGCGTCGTCGAGGGGGACGGTGTGAGCGAATCGAAGGCCGCCCATTTCTGCAAAACTACCAACGCTTCAATTTATTTGCGTCATGTTTCCACACACGCCTGCTCGAACTTTCACCCAATATTCCAACCTCCTTCTCCCTTCGCATTTAATCGTCGAAAATATCCCCTCCTCGCGATCCGTTTTGGGCTCGTCCGGATCAGGAAAAAGAGGAGCTTGATTTCAATTTACAGCGGAATGTGGGACATAAACGAGGATCTCGGAGGTAGTTCATGGTCGTGCTGGTCGCTGGTCCGGGATTTGTACACGTACTCGTACGTTCTGTAAAGTAGTCAAAATTCCTATAACCCTCCCCCTCTCACTTTGTACTCGCTAATTAGCAAAACACAGCTGCTCCCTCAATCCCCAATAGACTCACCCCTAGCACAGTTCACCATTCTTTTAGTTCTATTCCGCTCCCTAATTTTTTTTCTCCGAGTCCCGCTCCTTCGCTGTTAATAAACAACAGGAGATAAAGAGCGTCTGTTTCTGGCAGGTCCAACCGAAGCAGAGGCAGGCACTTTTTTATTACCACACACCCTCGACACAAAACTTCACGCTTTCACAAACCCTCTTACTCCTACTCAAAGGGTCTTTGGTTAACTAAAACCCCCTCCAAACATGGTTAGACGTGCGAAGTTTCAGACAAAAATAGATTTTAACTCAGAGAGTCTCGAGGAGATTAAGAAGAATGAGTTTATCGCGGAGAGGATTGAGAAGGATAATCCGGTGGTGGATTTGCCGGTGAGTTGAGGAGGAGAGGGGGGGGAGGGAATTTGGAACCGATTGTGCGAAGGCGTTGTGTTGGGAATTATTGTTTTGGGGTTGGGCGGGGCGAGTAGTAAGGGTGACGATGACCTGCACCACCCCCTGCAAGATGTCTGAAGGTCCTTCGGTCTGATCGATCGCCAACCAGATTGTGTCTCGACTCACGTCCTCGCCCTCTCGCCTCGTCTCTGTCGGCATGCTCTTCCGGCTGCTACACCCCGCCACGGTCCTCCAGAGAACCACGGCGAATTCCTGCACGTCCCTCCAGCGAGATGGAAGGGCACAGGCACACAGCTCTGAAATCCGAAGCACGCCGATTCCAACTAACCCCAACCCCCGCCCCCCTTCCCCACCCTTCTCTCTTAGATCGAAAAAGTCTTCGCCTTCGCCCGATTCAAGCATCCCATCAACTGGATTTGGACGATCAGCTTCTTCGTTTTCTGGACTCCCTTCGGTTTGGTCCTCTTCTTTATCAGGCTGTCGATTCTTTTCGCGTTCTTGCTCGCGTTTTACGTTATGGGGGGAATACCGTTTTGCGGGATAAAGAATTTGAGGAGGTGAGTTAAGACCGCGACGCGCGCAAGTGCGAGGACGAACGCCCTGCGAGGGTGGGGGAACAACATCGAATTCAGAGCGAATGTCGGCACGCAGCCCCTCGCTTCACCCCTCGCTTCACTCCATGTTTTAACCCTCCAACGCTCGCTACGCTCGCGCCCCACAGATACGCACCTCCCATCTTCGTCAACGTGATCTGCCCCATGATGGGAATCTTCCACACCGTCCGCGGCGGCGAATACAGGAACGCCGTCTTCGTGGACAAGACGATTTTCGTCTGCAACCACATCTCGAACTTCGACCCCATCTGGTTCAACAACATCTTCTACGACTTCACGCTGCTGTGCGCGGGGGATTACGACTGGTTCTGGGAGGCGATGAAGAGGTAAGCGACGAACGGCCCAGCGAGGAGCGAACGCGACGAGCTGGGCCAATTCCGCGTGCCACGATACTAGAATCATTTTATACTAACGAAGAGCAGCGAGGAGCGAAGGATTTGTGCTTGATTTTGCTCCTCTCCGGGCTTCGTCCTCGCTGGGAATGCTAGTAGCTGCGTAGCTGCACCCCGCTCTACTCTCGACCCGTGTTGTCTCTCGGCCTTAACCCTACACAACAATTCTAACACGGCTCGCTTCGCTTGCCGCTCCTTGCTTCGCTCGCCGCTCCTCGCTTCGCTCGCGCAGGATCGGACTGCTCAACCGCGACGACCAGAACGGGAAGGGCTGCATTTACACAAATTACCTCGGCAGTAAGGAGGAGAAGGAGGAGGTCAGAACGAGTATTGAGGAGGACATGGCCAGGAGTGACGCCAGGCCGTTCTTGATATATCCTGAGGTGAGCCGAGGAGCGAAGCGAAGAGACGAGTGACAGAGTTGCACGTCTCGTCTCGTACTACATTCTTCTTCATTCATTCTAACTCGCCGCTTCGCTCCTTGCCCCCCTTCCCACTCACCCTCACCACAGGGCTGCGTCACGTCCGGCCATAGCTCCGTCATGCAGTACCAGCAGTTCGTCTTCAGCCTGGACAAGGTCATCGTTCCCATGTGCCTCAGCGTCTACAACCCGTGGCCGTACGAGCACTACACCCTCAACGCTAGCGCGAAGCACCACCTTTTGTGGTACCTCTTCTCCCCCTTCATGATTTTCAAGCACGCCCTGCTCCCCCCTCAAAAGATTAGACACGGTGAGCGAACGACGCCTGAGCGGAGCGACAGCGAGGAGCGAAGCGGCGGCGAGCGAGTTAGAATTAGAGCAACGATGCACGCTCCAACGCGATGCACGCACCAACGTAGCTTCATCTCGTCGCTTCGCTCCTCGCTAATTTGAAATGTTCTCGCCCGTGCCACCACATCCCATCCACTAACACAACAACAATCCCCCCTCCCTCCTCACAACAGGGGAGAAACCGCGCGATTTTGCCCTTAGAGTGCAATGCATGACCGCCGCCCACCTCGGGCTCGGTGTCATCAAAATGAACTGGAAGCAGAAGGACCGCCTTCAGCAGGCCCTCGGCTTCATCCCTTATGACGAGGTGAGGAGCTGCGAGGAGCGAAGCGACGAGCTAGGAGTATGATATTTACGATCGTAATTCGTTTGCACTAGTAGCTTCAAACGCAACAGCGTCATCACTATCATCGCGACGCATTTCTAACAAATTAACGCTGAATTTCACGCGACTCGCTACGCTCGTCGCAGAACTACTGGAGCAGGAGGGAGAGTATGGACAACTTCAAGGATGCCCTCTTCAACAGACAAATCATCCTGAAGGACGGAGTAGCGTACAACACGAAGACAGAAAAGTCTGTCGTAGGCAGCAAGCAGGCGAGGGAGAGGTCCATGAGGGTGTCGAGCCCGAAACCCTCGTCGAGCAAGAAGAAGGTCGCACCAGAAGGGGTGCACACTGTGAGAGAAAGAGCCCTGGACATGGACGAACAGGAGAAGCACGGGGTCGTACTCGCTAGGGAGTTCGCCGCGAGGGCGCACGCTGAAAGGGACGAGGAGGTGAGGACGAGGGAGGGAGGGGGCCGAGCGAAGCGAGGATGAGGTGTATTCGTAGGCGTAGGCGTAGCGTAGGCAGATTGGACGAATAGAGTTAACTAACACGGTTCGCTTCACACGCACTTGTAGATGATAATCTTTGACGAGCAGATGAAGAAGGTGGCGGAACAGAGAAAGAAGAGGGGACAGAGCATTAGAAGAGTGGGACAGAAGGGCTCGGGATTCATCGACCACGCGGCAAACAAGGAAATGGTTTCTAAGGTCAACAACCTGAGGCGAAGAAGCAGCATCAGCGGCAACCCGGGACCAGTGCTGCAGGTCTTTGCGAAAGAAATAGAGAAGAAGGGAGATGACGTGAAGGAGAAGAGAAGAAAGAGCTCGGTCGCCATGACGCAGAAGGAGATGGAAGTCCTGTCCGGCAGCGCCCACGGAGGACTCAGCCCAGAGGCCATGAAGGCGTTGTCGGAGGCGGCCGAGGTAGCCAAGGCCGAGAAGGAATATCAAGAACAGCAGGCGAAGGTTAGAGAAGAAAAAGCAGCGGCACAAGCCAAGGTGGAAGAAGCGGTATGAGTAACTGTTAAAGTTATTTATATTTATTTCATTTCCTCTTGAGCTAGAGAGGGAGGGAGGAATAGAACTAGAGTCGTTTTAGCAAGTTAAATAAATAGTAGAATAGCGTGCTTGACGCTACAGCAAAACCTAAAAGACAAAATTTGAACGTAGAAAGGATTGTTTGTTAGGGAGAGTTTTATTTAGTTTTATGAGTTATTATTGATCGGGCTTTTGCTTATGACTGAGTTGAGCGAAGTTAAGTGCGTGCGTACGTACGTGCTACATGGTTATGGTTATGTGGTTGTGATTATGGTTATGGTTACGGTTATGGTGAAGAAGTTGGACAGATGATTATGGTTATGGTTATGGTTATGGTTATGGTTATGGTTATGGTGAAGAAGTTGGAGAGAGGGTTATGGTTAGGGTTAGGGGTTATGGTTATGGTTATGGTTATGGTTATGGTTATGGTTATGGTTATGGTTATGGTTATGGTTATGGTTATGGTTATGGTTATGGTTATGGTTATGGTTATGGTTATGGTTATGGTTATGGTTATGG